>JACEGR010003148.1:0-111239 GCA_014170235.1 Listronotus bonariensis | reverse complement strand
AAATTAAACTTGACCACAAACACTTTACTTTTAATATGATATATCTTTTTACGTTTCAAAATATTCTATAACATATCCATTGCCTGTCCAAACCCGCCTATTTTTCCACTTCTTTCTGTAATTCTATACCCATAAAATATCAGATATCTCTTATTTCACCGTACTTTAACATCATCAGAAACTTTTATCTGACGGTGTCAGATTTCACGCAATCAGTAAGGGTTTGAAAGCGATACACCATCGTTGTTATCTCATTATTAAGAGATTATGACAGACACGAATCAATCTTTTTCCTGCAGTGTCCGGCCACTAAAACATTTTTTGAAGTGCAGGAAAAAATATGTGAGGGAAATAAATATGTACGAGGGTTTATTATAAACAATTTTGTATTGTTTCTAACTATAAGGAAAATGCAAAAAACTCATAATCAGGGCAGGATTAGCCATATAGCTATCAAGGCCCCAGGTAATACATTGTCAGGGCCCTTTTTGATAAAATTGAAGAGCAAAAAATAAGGCCTTTTCTTTTTGATAAAATTAAAGAGCAAAAAAGATCTTTAGGTGTTTACTATATTTTCATTCATAATACAAATATTCAAATTATTCAAATTTAATTTGGACCTGGACAAAACATTTAAGATATTAAATTTTCCAATGCGGGGCCCTAGGCAGTTATCTTTAGGATAATCCGGCCCTGCTAATAATGCATACAGGGTATCTTCATACATACGTCTACAAAATTTTATGACAGACTTGTGTTGTCATAATTAATTGAGTTTATAATACCCATCTATATTTTAAATTTGTGATCGCAAATAACTTTAAACAAAAAATAAAGTTATCAGAATGGGGATATGGTAGGAAGCTTTAGTTTTTAAAGTTTTTATAACCTCGCTATTTGATTGGTGACATATTCCATAAGCACATAATTAAAATGGCCACTTTTTCGATATAGGGCAACTTTATTATTTTTAATGAATAACCATGTATATTTTGTTATATGGTTATTTTTAAAAATAATTGGTCTATTGATCTCTAAAAAGTTGACTGCATGGAATTTAGGATTATTATTTGACAAATTTTGCTACACACCAAGGTTAGTTTATATTTATAAGGTTGCGACACATCCTCAACTCTTAGGCGGTTTGTGGTCTGGGACGCAAGGAAGGGCACTCCACGGAGAAAAGGTGGCAAGACTGAGTAAAATCAAAGCTGATGATCAATCCAGTAGCGCCTGGAATTTGCGCATTTCATTTTGCATTGTTTTGGAAGTGATATTTCTTAAAAGATGTAATTCCAAATGTTTTTTTATTTAAAGTAAAAGAATTTACAACTTAATAATAATTAAAAACTGTTGTGTAAACGGTTGTTCTACTAATACAATAAACTGTATATCTCCGGCACTGAACAACATGGCCGAAAAATGGGAGATGTGACGTCATAACACGTCCAAGCAATATGGCCGAATGTCGCGATCCTATATAGACCGACTTTGCTACACACAAGGTTACAGAAAAAGAAAATACGTAAACAAAGCTATATCTTATTCACAAATTTAACAAAAGTTGCAACTATTATTTTGTAAATAACGTATTTCTTTTATAACCTTGTATTTAGCAAATTTTCATTGTCAAATAATACTCTTGATTGCCATGCAGTCATTTTTTAGAAATCAATAAATTCTAATATTTTTGCAAATAAGCATAGCTTATGTTACATTTTTAAAAGGGAAAATATTAAATTTTTAGAATATAGAAAAATATACAGGGTATTCCATATAAAATGCCAGAGTGTTGATTTATTTTTGGTATTATTTTCTGCAGTTTGATATTATTAATAAAATAATTTTCAATGTCTCAACATAACCACTACAAAAATGTTCTACTTATCGTCACTCCCACAATACCCTTATTGTTATGCCTGAACTTGAGGCGAATAAATAACAATTTATTTAAATATTTAAATTTTAATAGCTATCGCAGCCTGGCTCTCGACTCTTTATGAATCATTTATTTGAATCCGTAGTTAATCATTTTTCAGTGAGGTCATTACAAGTGTTAATGTCAAGAATACTGTGTTGATTTAATACGATTTCGGAACTCTTTACTGGTTGTTGATAGATTTATTCTAATGATTTTTCAACACTGATCGATTTTACTAAATAAATAATTTATTAGAAACTGTTGTGGGAACACCCTTTAAATTTGGTTTAGTTTCATGTTTTTGTAAAACGCTTATAAGGAATTCAGGTTAAGCGCCCCCTATCGGATACTTTTGAACCTTTTTGGGGCACTATCATATTTATTTGTCATATTATGTCTTATAGTCCCTGGGCCAGTTATAAAATTCACTTCATGATAATAACACTTTCCAAACCTTTTTAGAAACCCTGGCTTTTGACGAGTCTACCACGAATATTCATACCGTCATACGTGGAAGCGGCGCGTTAGTTATCCCAGCCTGTCAATGTCAAATGTTTCGGGTGTGGAACTGGGCAAACTAGTAACTTTTTTGTCGGACAAGTTTACCACAATGTTTTGCATGCAATTTTAAATATTGTGCTAATCGTAAGTGTTTAAAAATTGTATGCAAAACATTGTGGTTAACTTGTCCGACAAAAAGTGACGCGATTGCCCGGTCCGATACCCGAGACATTTGACATTGACAGGCTGGAGTTAACGCGCCGTTTCCATATATGGCGGTATGAATATTCATGGTAGACTCGTCAATAGAAACCCACCCCCAAAAAAAAGGGTTAATTAAAAGTGTTATTATCAGGAAGTGAATTTCATTACTTCACATTACCAAAGACAATTGTAGTTTCACTATAGACACCAAAAACAATGCTAAATTTTTGGTCATCAGCTTGGACGCTCGCTTCGTGGAATTTATGAAGCGGGTATCCATCGAGTACACACTTAAACAGTACGTATAATTTGCCGCATGACCAAAAATTTAGCATTGTTCAAGAGATTCTATAGTAGGACTGGCAAAAAACCGGAAAAAAACAAAACCGGTTAACCGATTTTTAAAAAAACCGGTTTCGGTTAAAACCAGTTAACCGAATATTATTTAAAAACTGGTATTAAAAACCGGTTTTAAAAATCGGCATAAAAACCGATATTAAAAACCGGTTTTTAAAACAGAGAAAAACGCTTTTCAAAACCGATACACAGAAATCGGTTTTAAAACCAAAACAAAACAGTCTTTAAAACCGAAAACAGTTCTGAAACCGAAAATGGCTTTTCTTAACCACAGTTAACGGAAAATCGGAAAGTAATTATTCTCTATTAATCGTTTTTGCGTTGATTACGGATTTGCCCTTGAGCTGTAGTGTTAAGTGATAATCATTATTCATCCTAGAATATTCTTTAAAGAAATTGGTTAAATATAAATAAGAATAAAAATATATAACATCCCTGTTAGTAAAATGCAAGATTCTAAAAGGTGATGTAAAAATTCCACATACATACATATATTATTTATTTTTTTCCTCTTTATTTACAATTGGTATTCTATTTTCATTTTTCTTGGTTTTATTGGTTAATAAAAAACAGAAAAGGAAAAGTGGTGATTTTTAAATTTTAATTTAGTGTATTATTATAGAAAGTTGTAGTTTTTAATTCTTACTAGAAACATTTTCTTCTAAAATGCGCCGTTTTCTGGTTATTTGCCTGTCTAAGGTTAAATGAACCACCCTGTATAATCTGTCGTAATATCAATTTTAGAATACCGGTTTCCGGTTTTTGGCCAAAACTGCGGTTAACCGAAAAACTGGTTTCGGTTGCCAGCCCTAGTCTATAGTGAGAGCTACAATTGTGTTTGACATTACATTATTTTCAGAACAAAGTAGAAAATTTCGAAAAATTTGCGGATAAACTGTCAGCAGATACATGAAAGTGTTACCTCTATTTTAAGAAAAAGAATAATACTGGCCAATTCCTTAAAGCCGAAGCCGTGAAAGTACCTATAAAAAGTGACCCGCAGCGTTCGGTGGTCAATTAATGAAGCTTTTGTAAGAGTTGTGCTATTAATTAGAAATCAATAATGCTGGAGATACCATTTCCCCATAATAAAAAATAATGCAGATTATAATCTGGTTATTTTATATTTAAAAAACTAGTTAGTAACTATGGTTCCTGGACTCATTAAACCAATACCTTACATTTTTTGTGGCGATAAATAGGGTTACTCACTTTTTTAATTATTGAAATATATTTTTTGTTCAGGTGTTTTTTCTCAATTAAAGTGCCCAAACTATGAAAGGGCCAAAATATTTTCTGTGCGTAATATTGTTTCCGATCAAAGATATTTCTAAAGCAAAAATGAAATTTATTTTTTAAAACGCGACAACCCTGTATACACAGCTTAGACGATGACACATTAAAAACGTTAAACAAAAATCAACAAAAATCAGCTAAAAACAAAACCGTAAGAAACAAAAGGCTAATAACAATAATGATGAATGATATCCAAAAAAATGGCCTCGTTTTATTGAATGAAGCTGGATCACTATTTCGCACGTATTTTTTTGGCTTTCCAAACCTCTACGATTTAAGGAATAAAAAAAGGGAGCTTTATTTCTTTTAGTTAAAAAACATCTTGTTCTAGCCTTAATATAACAAGGGTAAAAAATATATGTATGTGAAAAAATTTAATTTTATATACCGGGTGGCCCATAAATATAATGGTTTAAATAATTTGAACTGAACTATGTATTTGATATAATCTTTGGAAACAACAATAAAAAAGTGATTTTTAACAATTTTTGTGTAACTCTTTATGGTAGGGGAGCCCCGGAGGATTTCGGGATTTACTACAGCGCGGCAGATAGATGTACCAAATATGAGCCCCGCCGATCGTAAAAACAAAAATATATTCATCAGTAATTTTCGAGCGTGTCAGATTAAGATAGGGTAAGTTAATTACATGCTAAACAGTGTATACGAGTGATTAGTTTTGATTAGTTCTGGTTAGTTCTGGTTAGTTCTGGTTAGTATTCTCGTATTCCACTAATCTGACAATTTGACAGTGACGTAACGAAAGCGGAGGGCTACAAAGTTGTAGAGAACGTCATTTTGAAATTTTTGAGCGTGGCTATTTTTTTAAGAAAATAATTTAAGGATAACGAAAAATATAAAATCCGATACGATCCGAACGATTTCCACAAGCCGAAATAATAACATTATTTTTTGACATATTTAAAAATTGTATAGTTGCTTTACCCACCAATGAAAAGGTATACATTATGTAATATTTTTTCTTCTTACCATCTAAGCTTTGCAACCCAATAGATCTCTATGACACTCGAGTAAACCCCATTCACTATTGTGGGCTCCCCTACTATTATGTGCAGCTTTGGCAGTAATTAAGGACTAAGTTACCTGTATACAAAACGTTAAAAAATTCTTTGTACTCTACTTATTTTTTGGCGCAATCACTCCACGAAAAGTACGGATGGCCAATTATGCAAATTTAAACGAGTTACATAAAATTTCGGAGACCTTCGTTGCTCGGTCGTTGAACTCTTCCTTATTTTTGTTGGTCGTATTTTTAATTTTCACGAGGTCAAAACACGTTGCTAATGTATATTTAAAGTACTTAAAACGTGCAATTTATTGAACCTAAGCGAGGAATAATACTCAGATAACTAAAAAGGATCGACCAAGGACTTGGCTCGGTGCTTAATTGGTTTTCACTGTTTGCTTGAGTTGTTTTGTGTTTAAAATTTGGCCATACCGAAAAAAGCCTTTATTTAGTTTATTTAAATAAGTGGAATTAGATTTTCCACTACACCTTTTATACCCTTTAAGGTCAGGCCACGGATAACCGCAACGAGCCCGTGTACGGTTGTACGTCATTTTTAATTAGTCAGTTTGCTCAAACTTGTGATGTTTATAGTTTATTTGATTTGTCAAAATAATAATTAAAAAAACTTACTTAAACAAAAAATAACAATGTATTTATAGGTTTACTCACATATTATTCACAAGATGTAACAATAAAATTAATTTTACATTTATTAATACCTATTAAATAACTTTTTCTTGTATTGTTTGTTTACAACAACTAACCTTTACCCACTAACTTTTAATTTTTATATGTAATGAACTGAGATAAAAGGTGACGCCCGGTAAATTCAAAGCTTGGTTCGGTAAACATCGGCGCCATCCGATCAACGTATGGAATCATTGGCTGGGCATGTTTCAGACCGTACAAACACGGTCGTGCTACGGGGCGGGTCTTGTGAAACATCGCATCGGTGCGGTTATGTGTGGCTAGACTTTTACATATACTACACTCAAAGTTTGGATAAAAAGGAACAGAGATAAGTAGGAAAATCTGTTTTATTTAAACAAAGAGATATACATACATAAAACAATAGACTTAGCTTGACAACAATGCTTTTTATATCTTTGAGGGCATGAAAAGTGCTTTTGTATTTTTCGAAATAATTTGCCCCACTTTCCCCTATCACTGCGACACCAGGCTCGGTGCGGTTATGTGTGGTCCGACCTTTACGAGTTTATTGTTTAGAGTTAATCATCCAATCTTTGGATTCTACATTACGAAGTCTTGAATATTTTTTTCTTCCACTACACATCGATATTTATTTTTCGACATATTTGTTAAAATCGAAATTAAAATGCACAATCGAGCCCATCATTAACGGCAACCTAACGCTTGAATGGTTTTCCATTTCTATTTCAATAAAGAGTATATAAGGACAGGCAGTGACCGTTCGCTTTTTTTCTACTCACGCAATCCTGTAACATATAAAACGACACAAAGGTCTTCGGTGAAAGGGTATATTAGTCCAGTCAAATATAGGTAAAATGAAATTCTTATCGACTTATATTGATTTTTGCCCGCATGGTTTTCGGTTCTTTTAAGACAGCAGGTAGTTTCGTAAGTAAAAATATCTATAGTTTCCTGAATTTTTAATAATTTCTAAGCCTATTTATAAGAAAACAGGTAAATTTAATGATTTATATGACAAAATCTAATTTGGCTAGACTAAATTTGCGACGCTTTTGGAAATGTAAACAAATGTAAATATTGATGGCTTCAACGATAGGCAAGCTTACAGCTACTGTACTGATGTACTTAATGAAAATTTAAAAAAATCCTTGACGAGAAAATATTACCATTTTATCTCTGCGGACAGGCAGTAAAATGTGACATAAAATTACTTTCTTCCTTTGGGAAAAAAGTGAGTACTTCACATACACACTACGGACACACATACATGCAATTAAAGGTAGATATTTAGTTTTAGAATATTTTATTATATAGAGCTTACCTCTCCTTTACATCAAAAGTTCAATCAGACATTTCTTTACTTTATTATAATCAAAATAACTACCAAACAATTAATTTTAGCTTAAAATCTTTAATTTAAATCCTTTAAATTAAAAAATGAGTAAATGACTTTAATATATTTTAATAAAATATGTTTCTAAGATTAAGTCGTCGTTTTTCCGGTCACAGAGAAAAATAGTTTATTATATTTATATGGGGTTTTTTAAATTTTATATCTCGGTTATTTGTGTTCCTTCGCTTTGCGTCGGGAGACAACACACCTCGAGCAAGAATCTAGAACTATTTTCCCTTGTATAAAAAATAACCATTTTTGTCGTACCTTGTATAACTTACAAACTTTTTAGAAAAATGAATTGTTATTTAAACGCGACGACACTGTACAGACAGTTAACAAGCTGAACGCATCAAAAACATTAATAAAAAACAACAAAGAAATCAGCCAAAAACAAAGCCGTTAGAAACAATAGGCTAATAACAATAATGCTGAATGACATCAAAAGAAATGATCTCGCTCTATAGGATAAAGTCGGCTTGTTGTTTTATGTGTTTTTCTAGCTTTTCGAACCCTTCACGATTTAAAGGATAAAAAAGGTGAGGCTCTAAAGTCCTTTTTAATAAAAAAACTATGGTATAAAAAGCCTTAATATAACAAGGGTTTAAAATTTGGATCGGGTCTTTCAAAAGGTCAATTGAAAAAATTTAAACTTTAAAAAACGTCCAAGTGATTTTGAATTTATTTCGAAAAATTTAAAGTTAAAATGATCATTAAAAACTTGGTTTTTATATAAGGTTTATAAAAGTTTTCCAAATTGAACAACTAACTAAGCAGAACATAATTTAGACTGAACTGACTGAACTCCACAGAAACAGACTATAACCGAACCGAATAATTTGATACTAATGAAGGTTTCCCGGCAGGTTTTGGCAGATATTTTTGAGTACCAATATTATATAGTAGGGGAGCCCACGATGCTAAATGGGGATTTACTCGAGCGTCATAGAGACCTATTGGGTTGCAAAGCTTACATGATAAGAAGAAAAAATGTTATATAATGTATACCTTTTCATCGATGGGGGAAGCGGCTATAGACTTTTAAATATGTCAAAAAAATACTATTATTATTTCGGCATGTGGAAATCGTTCGGGTCATATCGTATTATATATTTTATGTTATCCCTGAATTATTTTCTTCAAAATTTAAAAAAAGCTACGCTCGAAAATGTTAAACTGACGTTTTTTTGTAGCCCTCTGTTTCCTTTACGTCACTCTCAAATTGTCAGATTAGTGGAATATACACTGTTTAGCACATAATTAACTCACCCTATCTTAATCTGACGCGCTCGACAATTTCTGATGGATATATTTTTGTTTTTTATGATCGGCCCTGTATACGAAGCTCATATTTGGTACAAGTTATCCTACGGTATATTAATCTGTTGCGCTGTAGTAAATTCCGAAATCCCCTTTTGGGCTCCCCTACCAATAGTAATATTGAATAACCACTTACTAACTAAAATTTAGGACTAATTTTTTAGGATAATTTCCACCTAAACGGTAAAGTTTTCGCGTTAAAAAAGAGCCCCTTTTTAAAGGCCTTTCATTGGTCTTTTAAAGGAGAAAGAACTTACATAAATAGGCTACCAAAAAATTAAAAAAAATATGACAAAAAAACAGTTTTGAATGTAGTTTAAGAGCTCACTATCCGCACACAAGCAATGTGAATTATTACTGTTATTAGTCCATGCTCCAATTATGAGTAATATCGGTTTTTAGCTTAAGCAAACAATTAAAAAAACAATAAAAATGAACTTTCAGGAGTTGTAACTCGAAAATCGATGACATTTCGAAAAAAAACATGAAGCTGTACCACTATACAAACAACTCATAGTAAAGTCACTCCGCTATTAGCGCAAACACGTCCGAGGATATCCAACAACGGATGTTCTTTGCATCTCGTCCCAGCTGCAGACTGAAGTGATTTATGTACATCTGCTTAACACACAGATTGACCTAGGAAATCTACCCCTTGTAAAACTTTTATAAAATATAGCAATAAAATCTTTAAATTTTACAACTGTACCATATTGATGTTAAAACCTTTTTAAAAAATATGTTTTTTATTAGGTATTACTGTTTATATATAAGTAACATAATTTTAGTTTGTCAGTACGTTTGAAAATGTAGTTGTACTACGAAACAGCTGTCACGGCTAAATATTCAATTAAAGTGACTATGAACAAAGTATATATTTTGTTTTATTTTATTAATTTGAAGTGATTTATATTATTTAAGCGCTATGTCTTCCTTAGTGTTTTTTTCAATGCGTTTGTTGACTCGAATAGATAAATTAAACGGACGGCACTTACCGACGACAGATACACACCTAAAGGTGATATGTCCGAAACGCTTGGATGTGAACAATTGCATGGGTTGCGGGACTGCGACTACTATGCGTTGTGTATGCGGTGGCTGTACCATTATTTTATTATGTAGAATCACCTTCTTAAGTGTCGTAATCGATTTTTTTATTACTCGGTATACCTTTACAGTATAATAAATGCTTTTATTGCAAAAACAACAACATTTTAGCAAAAATCTGTAATCCATAATCCTCATGTCTTTTGCATAAAGGAATACCTAAAAAGTAGTTTTAGCATAAACAGGCAGTTAATTATAACTAAAAAGCTTTCAGGATCGGTATTTGTAAAGCGAAACGTGGCTTCCGCATTAGTCGAGTAAGTGCAAAAAGCGAAAATTAGAGCAAAACTCGTTGGGTAATCTCCTATTTAAAGGCAGATTTGTTTTAAATAGATAAAAGAGCTTTGAAAGCTGTGGTTGTTAGTTTTTAATCGTTTGTCTGCAAAATGTTGTTTAGTTTTGTAATGTAGTTTCATTTTAGAAAGAAGGAAAATGTAGAATAATACTATTAATTACGCAGAAAACCAGTGACAACGTACGTGACATTAGCTCCATATATTTGGCGGCCCAAAATGTGAAATTTAAGGTTTGAAAAACAGCTCCGAGTAGGTGACAAATGGTCTTAAATGGTCACCAAGTGTGAAGTGAAAACCGCCAAAAATTATAATTAATTTGTTATTACCGGCGGTTTTTCCCTATATTATCGATAGAAGCGGCCGTCCGGCGTTTTTGCTTGTAAAAACTATTGAAAACCGCCTAACAATAGTTAAAGTTGTAAAGAAACCCTTTTGTGAACAATGATTTATTGCAGCAAAAAATATTTAACCCGACGAGTTTCTAGTACCACGCCACGTGCCACCGGTTTTTAGTAGGACAGAGGCGAAATAAGAGAATGTTTTGTAAGTAGGTGGTACATGTTTTAGCAATGTATTTTTATATAAATAAATAATTATTAAGGTAAGATTAACTTTAACTACCTATTTCTCGGCGGTTTTTAATAGTTTTTATACGCAAACCGCCGAACGGCGGCTTCTATCGATAAAATAAGTAAAATCGCCGGTAATAAAAATTAATTCTAATTTTTGGCGGTTTTCATATACGTAGATATAAAAATCCGCTGATCGGTGTTTTTTTCTTATAATTGAGCAAAACCGCCGGCGGTCATATAGCCAGTGCCTTTATTTAAATTTAGTGTTGAAAAATCCAACTATTTGGATATTCATCTCACTGGTATATTAAAAAATATAAATGGAAATTTTACACTTTGAAACTAGGCCTCTCAATTTTTGTTAACATTCTCATAATGTTCAATATGCGTTTGTTTCAAAACAACTTTCTCTCTCCATAAAAACTGTAATTAGTTTTTTCTTTACGGCCGTGTATTTCCTATGTAACATTATTGTTCAAACGCTGATTGCTTTTTCAAAGATTAAACGCGTCGTACGAGTATAACTAAGTTATTACCCAGCGCTAGTTTTTTCGTTACATAATTACGTCTGCGTTAAATTGGATAAAGTTGCCCAGTCACTTTCTTTGATAGGTCAATGCATTATTTATGGCTCACAAATTTTGTACACTCATTGACAAACTCTAAAGTGTTTAAAGTACATAAATAGTGTATACAGGGAATGCTTACGAAAATACACTCGCTTCAGAAATTATCGCTGATGCTCGATTTATTTATATATAGCTTTAATACAAAAATTCTTTAAGTTTTTTAATAATACAGTTATTAAGACAAATAAATAACTTATATAAAAAATTGTTTTTATGTTAAACGGTTTTCTGGGCATAATGTATCCCGAGTAAATATTATGTTAGAAATTTCAAGTGCCCAACGATTTTATTATTTGTCTGATCAATACCCCAGATTGATAAGAAGATTGGTAGGATCTGGTAGCTAGAACTTACCGAATGATTTTTAGCTTTTAACACAATAAAACCGTTTACAATTTTTTTATAAATTATTTTTAGGTTTTTATGAAATTTATTTTTAAGTTTTTAGTTCTGTTGTTAGTTGATACTTTTCATTCTTGAGTTCATTTAATGCCTCATAATAAGTAGCAGCAAGAACTAACCAACGATTTTATATTGAGGTAGTTGTGGAAAATTTGTAATTTGTCATTTTCTGGCGGTGGCCATCTTGGATTTTATTTTTTCATAATGAACTCTATTCTACGAATCAAGCCATTTCATTTGATACCCATATTAAGGTAGTTGTGGAAAAATATTTATGTAATCCGCCATTTTGTGGCGGCGGCCATCATGAATTTTAATTTTTTCATAGTAGTAAACTCTATTCTACCAAGCAAGCTTTCATATACCCATATTGAGGTAGTTGTGGAAAAAATATGTAATTCGTCATTTTGTGGCGGCGGCCATCTTGGATGTTATTTTTTCATAGTGAGCTCTACTCTACGGATCAAGCCATTTCATTTGATACCCATAATAAGGTAGTTGTGGAAAAATATTTATGTAATCCGCCATTTTGTGGCGGCGGCCATCTTGAATTTTAATTTTTTCATTGTAAACTCTATTCTACCAAGCAAGCTTTTATTTAATACACATATTGAGGTTGTAGTAAAGCAATATGTAATTCGCCAATTTGTTTCGGCGGCCATCTTGGATTTACAATCATAAATAATATATTATATTGTATTGTGATCCAGATTAGCGTGTGTACGAAATTTTAGATCGATCATTCGTCAGGAAGGGGGCAAATTCCAATTGACCCAAACAAATAAACAAATTATGTAAAGTAAAACCGTTTAAAAAAGAAAATTTTAAGGAAAGGTGGCAAATTTCACATTTTGGACCGTTTAAGAGATGGGGCTTAGTGACTGTTTCTTCCTATTGGTATCTCGTAGTAATTCATTGCTTTTTTTTAATAGCATTTTGCGACTCCTGCATCATTAAACTTAGTGTGTTATTATTTGTAAGACTGTAAAGAAAACTAAAAAATAAAATGTATTTAAATATTTAAAAATGATATCACCAAAAGTAAGTAAGGTCACACCAAAGTTCAGCAGACTATTAGGCAAATAATTATCTGTCTCAAGGATTTTTTACAGTTGTGTATTGAAATTTTGTCGCTTTGTGCTCTTGGCTTGTTAACATAGGACAATACATATTGACCTACTTAGTAGGTAAATAAAATTAAATACTGATGAAACTCTATCATATTTATGAAACACTATTCAAAATTAGGTAAATTGCTTTACTGCTTATTTAGATATTTATTGAGATATCTTAAGCTTTCAAACGTTGGTTTTAAATAAAAATCAGTTCATTTAAGCTACATACTATAAAAATTCCAACATCTAGATATAAGGTATGAAATTTAACCAAAAGTTTGTAATACATTCAATAGTAAAAATGCCAAGCGTCATACAAGTAAGGGCGGCAATAAACTATCGCTGTCTAATCGCGTCGTTTACATCGTGTGAAAGCAACAAAAAGGGGAATAATTGAAAGTCAGACAGAAGTGATGACGCCGTGGCATCTTTATTACTGTTGTTGTAGGTCTCCTTTAGTTTTTATCCAAAGATCCATAAGGATTCGTCCATAAATTAAGTGAGGCATTTAGTGAGGGGAGGGGTGGGGAGTCTGTGCATATATCACGTAATTTTTCTTCCACAGGAAAAATTTAACGAAATTTGGGCAGATCCCAATTTTGGGTCGAGGACCTGGTGCATTATTAGATATGGAAATCTGCGTGAAATTGGAAGACGGGGATGGGTGGTTAAAGCAAATATTACTTGGGGGAGAAGTTGTTCGAAAAACACCTCACGTTATTTGTGGACGTCCCCTAACTGCCGTGCGTTACATTGTAATGTTAAAGTGTTGAAAGAAACTGCTATGCCCTACGTCCAGCTACGCTCTTTTTAGCAGAATAAGGCATAATCACATATCCCTTGTGAAACGATAGCTTATCTAGAGCAACATAATATTCATTATGTTTCGTGGCCTCCACGCTCTCCAGAACTATTCCCCAGATATATTATTTCTGGGTGTTGCAATTTTTATAATAATACAATAATGGCACTAAAAACTTTTTTATTTCATTAAGGTTTGCTAGACTATTCGGCATATATGTATATGTCTCAAGGTCTCTTTAACAATTTACAAGGCGTGTCGTGATGTTTAAAGCTCATTTTATCGTTTAATTTATAGATATTTTAATACTTTTTGAAATGGATTTTATTTTTATTGTTTTGTTTTATTACGACGATGGCGCCACAACTTACGAAGCTTTATGTTAGTTTAGGTATTTAGTGGTTTTATAGGAAAAGCATTACAGTAAGTAATCTTTCAGTAGTTGAGATAAGATATTGCAAGAAGGTTAGATACTAAAATTGTTTACTTTCGTAGAAAAATACGTTAAAGTTCTAAAAACCTAAATTCTGAAATAGTTTAATAACAAACTAATAAATTAATGTCACTAAACAAGATGGTATACTCGGTGCAATATCTGTTAAGACAGCTCATTTATTAATATTTAAATCTGACGTTGATCTCATGAAAAATGATTTCCTCTCTGTCCAACTTTAAAAGAACTTGTAAAAATGGTCAAAACCCAACTCATCATCATTTCTGAGTCGACCCATGAATGTCCAAAAAAAGTGCAATTTTTTAACAACTTTTTGTAACACCATATAGTTTTTATGCGTTAAAATTATGATTAATTGATTTTTAATAATATAGAACCATCTGTGTACTCACTACGTATTTCAAATACAATTATTATCAAGATAATTTACCAAAAACCCCAATTAAAGCCATGTTGTACGAATACACCCGTATTTCCTATGGGCCAGCTGGCGGGAGCCAATATTTTGGCACGTGCGGGGTGTTTTCTAACCGTAGTAGGGGTCCTTATAAAGCACAATACTTTTTAATTTAAAAGGACTCTAACAATAAAAAATAGTTTTGCTGAAAAACAAAACGACTTTGTCGTGAGTTCGTAGGAAGCTGCATACACTTTTTGCTAGTCAGTGTTTATTAAAACAGCTGTCAATACTTTTAAAATCTTTCTGGCATGTAGCTTCTACCGCTAAACAATTTAAGGATGAATGAACAAAGTGGAAAGTTTATGGTTTTGTAGAGTAGTAGATGTATGTAGATTTAATGACGAAAGCTACAATAGTAGATGGAAGAACTGGGGAGACAAGAACAATGTTTAGGTAGAGTTGTTATATATGGGCATGGCGTCCCCTTTAACCCTTAACATTCTTAATTCCATTTACAGATGAGTTATTTGTTATAAAACGGCTTTTTATCTTGCATTTTGGACTCTTTGTTTGACCTACAGACAGTGCGGACGTGCGTAGAGGACTACAAAGTTCTTCCCGGCGGCGTGGCGGCTAGAGGTGTCGTACGAACGTTTTTTACCTTCGGGGATCAAGGAAAGATTCACGCTAAATTGACGGCATCTTTCTTCTGGATCTAAGCGCTGTGAGCGAAGATTCCTATAAACTGATGGTATCCTGTTTGGTGGTGAACAAGAGGTATTTCTCAAATGGCGGGAAATAGATGGGCGTGCCATGGGAACTGTTAGTAGTGAAAGTGAAAGTTATACGTAACACCAGTAGCAGATCTTGGTTTGACAGCCGACAATTTATGCATTGCATCGATTGTTGAATTGTTTGTTTTCTTTTTGGAATTTCTGGGAGCTACCAGCTCAATTATCCAGATTTTCCGCCGACGAAGCCCTGGAAAGCATAGTCCGGAAAGGGGAGAGTGGTGGATTGGACCTGAAGGGACCAAAACCAAGAAAAAAAAAAGACAGAGAGAGATCTTGCACTTTGTATAGGGACTGCCAGGGCTTCTGCTCCGATGTGTTGTCCAGTATAATTTCTCCATTTGGAGCTTCTATATAACAGAGAAACTCCAAGTGCCACACGCATGCATCCATATACATTCCAACAGGATAGGTTTAGAATTTCTCATTTTGTTTCCTCTTTTATCCATAAAATTTATAAAATGTAGAACCTGTTGCTCTCGGAGATCTTTCCTTCTTCTCCAAATCTTCAAGTATTTCAGTCCCGTGTTTCCAAACTCCCTCTTACCTCGCTTAAGACACCCACGAATTTTATACTTTCAGCCTTCGAGGATTCACCAGAGATAAAAAAAAGAAAGTAAGAAGTAAGAAGTATACCATACCCAGTAAAATGTTTTGGATATGTCAAGAGCATCTTGGATTGGCCCAAAAACTTAAAGGAGTTGTCCTAGTAATATGAAAGCGATAAAAGACGATTATGTGCTAATGAAATTCATAATGTCTGTGATATATTATTTAATATTTTTCCAAATAGTTGAAATTTTGGGAAATAATAAACTTATATATTAGTTAAAAAAATTTAAAAGAAAAGATTAGTCTGGACTAATAAAACTTTTAAATACAAAATTACTTTAATTCTTACATGCGACAAAAAACAGAGTCTTGATTGCTTTTCTGGAAATTTTAAAAGGATAGAGTTAAACTTGATCCGCCAGCCGCATCAAAGCTTTACAATATAAACTTAATCTATGTTAAAATAATGCAGCATAAAAATGAAATAAATCTGTGTACGGTAGGCACACAACAACTTTAGACAGTGCTTAGTGGATACAAAAGAAATGAAAACTGGTTTGCTAAGTAAATATCTATTTAAATATTTATTTTCTACTCTGTGTATTGTGTGTTACATGCCGGCTAAAACCTATAAAAATACGGGTCGTCTCATATATCTTTTTTATTGTTCATGTGTATGCCTGGGTTTTGCCCGCCTTCATGTTAAAAATTAGAACTTAAGATCGTAAAGTTTCTTGATTTATAACAAGCAAGTAAAAAAAGAGAATTTTTTAAAGAGGAAATACTTAAATTAACAGAACTTTTCATGTTTTTTAAATTTTCAATTTAAAATGTGACTGTCTCGGGAAGCAATATACAGAGTGTCCGGAGGCCACGGTAATATTGAAATGGCAGGTGGAACAACTCAAAACAATATAAAATGACCTTAGCAAAAAATGATTTTCGAGATGTTAGCACTTAAATAAAATATTATCAATTATAAGTTACTATATAAATTACATGACGATTATTATTAACGCTTCGACAATTTTAGATAAAGCAAAAGTTTTTATGTAGAAGATTTTTTCGGATTATCAAAAATAAAAAAGTGTCAGGTATAGTTAAGTCCATCAGTGAACGCATTGTAGATTTTAACACATAAAGTTGTTGTTCTTTGATTAATGAAATGGCTATTCAATGCTGCAAATCTTAATTTAATATTGAAAAACGTAAATTTCACAATAACCAAAAATCTGATCCAAGAGGATGATTTTGACCAATTTCAAGTGACAATGATATTTTACTGATTAAACTAATTTTATTCGGTGGGTGAGTATGAGCAGACACTCTCTAGTGGATGTGCAGGACTGGTGGGCTTGATGAGATTTTAAATTCGTTTTGTTGTTTTTTTAATGTATTGTTATTCGCATATTTTAAGCAATATAAAGATTTGTTATTTCTGTTCTAATATATATATATCTTTTTTTGTACTATATTTGTCAATCACTTTTTTACTTATTTTATGTTTTATGTTATATAAATTATACATATTAGATATCTTTTATAAGATTTATATATACTGTATGACTTGCTAAAATTGTATTTCTACAAAACGTAGTCAATAAAAAAATCTGATGACATTATATATTTTTCTGGCTACTAAAAGAGCAAAATCGGACAACATAGCATAGCATAGACGGATTTTGTATTCCTATTTGGTACCAACAGAATTAATTTAACTATTAGGTACTTTCACTTTTACCAGTTTACATTAATCAAACAATTAATTAAATAAATCAGATTATTATTATATCAACAATTTTTCATTGAGTCACCATAACTGGTGGGTTAAACAAATGATGGAAGATTGTATGTCTTACAGGAAACAACAGTTCCTAGAAGTTGTCATTGCCTTATTTTGTGTACTGCAAGTGTCCATATTGATTTTAAAGCGGTCAATGAGTCGGTTAGCAAACAGGTGTAGGTACCTCGAGTACCCTAAAAAGGTAACAAGGTTTTCCAGGAATCTTTAGGTATTGTTAGTAAAATAAAATGTTAAGTGAGATACTGTAAACGTGCTATTTTACCAGCATCTCTCCGTTATTTGCTGAAATCGCCATTTTTTGATTCCTCTAAGTTAAATATTTATTTATGCATGACATTTTACAGTACCACGTGTTTTATTCTTTGAATTTGCGTTTTTATTTTCATCACAAAGTTTTAAATCAGAATTTAAAACAATACCTTTTAGGTTTCTTACCTCTAAAATTTAAATGATTTTTGTTTACTCTTGGGATAATTTTTACAGTTTTAATAGATGTCCTGCGTGCCATTTTTCCTTTGGCTAACTTATCTTTTTGTCTATAACAATATTTGAGGGGCTAGTTTCAAAATATACGTGTAAAATCTTCAATATTACTACATTTAACAAAAAAAACCTAGGAAGATGATATGAATGTAGTCATGGACTACATTCCTAGTTCATAAGCTTGCAAAATGCGATTTGCGAATTGCGAATCGTGTTCTAATTGGTCAATTTGTAACGAAGCATTCGAAAGTCGTTACAAATTGACCAATCAGAACAAGTTTCGCAAATCGCATTTCGCAAGCTTATGAACTAAGCTTAAAGGGATATCGTTTTACTCCTGCACGGCTGCGGACTCCTTGCAGTTATGTGTGGGCAGACCTTAAGTGTGTATACTGAACTGATAGCGCGTTCTACGCAATTCACAGTACCAACCTTATTCGCAGACTTACCTCTTCAGGTAAGCTTGAAGGCATGTCTCACCGTGAGTATGGCCATTTTTCAGATAAATAAAATAGTATTTGGCTTTTCTCCAGAATAAAAAAGTTTATTGAACATTTTAGAGAAATTAAAACTTTTTAAATACTATGAAGAACTATTCTCTCCTTGCATAATATAATGAAAGTTAAGATTACTTTAAAACAAATAAATTAATGAAATATTTAATATTAAATTACTTACAATACACAGAAAGTTTTAATCTCTAAACAAAGGTTCATAAATTTCCGGTCGAAATTATTTTAATCCAATAAAATAAAATCTTAACAAGACGCCGGATTGAGAACTGAGCTTATGATCGCGTCTCAAAAATATGGTAAATCTTTAACCAAAAAAAAAAAAATACTGTTGAGCTGACCAAAAATGTAAAAAAGTTTTACTAAAACAAGGACAGAATAGTTCTTCATACAATATAAAGAGTTTTAATTTTAATATTTAATATTTTTTTTATTCTGGGAAAAACCAAATACTATTTTATTTAAATTTAAATTCCCAGAAAAGAAGTAATAAACTATAAAATTTTTCGAATTCGTTAACAATTTTTTAAAGAGTATGCAACTACTAGTTAAACTTTTTTAAAGATCAAATTGTCCTTTTAGCTGGGCCGTATTAACTGTTTGAGACGCCCTAAGATTCCCGGAGCGCCTATCTTCCCATAAAAAAAATTTGAAGAAATTTGAAGAACAAAAAAAAAAGTCCTTCCCTTCCCCACAGAGAAATTATTTTCCAAAAACCCCACTCAACCTAAACTTTTTAAAAACTCCCCTGTCTAGCGCCTATCACTCCCCTGTCTGGCGCCTAGTTTTTCATGGCGCCCTAGGCTGTAGCCTAGTCAGCCTAATGGATAATACGGCCCCTGCCTTATAGTATACCTCTAAGCTTTTAAAACATAACTTTATACTGCAAAGTAGTAGGGAAAAATAATTCGAGCGCCTATTTATTTGTTTTTAAAATTACTTGTAAAAATTTAATGTAATATTTTCACAGCAGGAAAAAATGCCTTCACTGTTAATGGTGCAATAAATTCTTTGTTGTCAGTTGTCAGATTATTTATTCTTTAAAACATTTTTGTCTGACATCTTAATGGTTGTATATTTTTATTTCATGAAAAGAGAAACAGTAACAAAGAGTAGGCAATTTTTAAAAGGTTCAAACAATACGAAGTTACATACACACATTCGGTATTATACACCTACATTTTTAACCAGGATGTCCCACATAAGAATAGCTTTTGTAAGAATTTTAAAATGTGTATTAACAAAGTGTTAAGTAATTTGGGATTTTTATAAGAAAAAAATTGGGTTTTATATGTTTTTTGTTTTTTTTTTTATATTTGCTGATGGCGCGTAGTTATAAATCGCCATTTTTTTCATTCCTCTAAGTTAAATATTTATTTATGCATGACATTTTACAGTACCACGTGTTTTATTCTTTAAATTAGCATTTTTATTTTTATCACAAAGTTTTAAATCAGAATTTAAAACAATACCTTTTAGGTTTCTTACTTCTAAAATTTAAATCAGTTTTGTTTACTCTTGGGATAATTTTTAAAGATTTAATAGTCCTGGGTGCCATTTTTCCTTTGGCCAAGTTATCTTTTTGTCTATAACAATATTTGAGGGGTCTAGTTCCAAAATATACGTGTAAAATCTCCAATATTACTACATTTAACAAAAAAAAAACTAAGGAAGATGATATGAATGCAGTCATATATCGTTTTACTCCTGCACGGCTGCTGACTCCTTGCAGTTATGTGTGGGCAGATCTTAAGTGTGTATACTGAACTGATAGCGCGTTCTACGCAATTCACATTATTAAAAATTAATAAATTAATTAATTAAAAATGAAAATGTGTACAGTGATAGGAAACCAAGTTATTTGTCTCTTTTTAATTTAATTTGAGAATTATTTGGTTTGGTGTCGGATCAATTTTAAACTTGACATTTTTTTATAATAATATTTATATTATTTTTTTTTAAAAATAGGGAGAGAACAAGAATCTGACTCTTTTTCACATTTATGTTGTTGATCAGATTTTCTTAATAACCACCAATGTGTTTTAAAACTTAGATTAACTTAGTTTTTTTTGAAGAGGAAGAATAAAAACTAAATCTAAATTTCAATACAAGAATTTTAAGAGACCAAAGTCTTTAAAACCCGCTTAAAATGTGTGTTTCTTTTTCTGTTAAATTACATATTGTTGTTTTTTTAATTTAAAAGGCTTATAAGTAAAAATGTCGAATATATTACCTAATTAAAAACTTATTATTTTTTTAAAATCCTTTTGACATCCCACGAAGGCATATGCCTAAATACCAGAGTACCGTGGGTGTCGGGTTATTAAATGTTTAACCCATCGTTCCCCTTTGCGTCAACATTGTCCAAGCACTGAAACATGCAGTTATGCATTTCACAGCACCTTTTAGACAACGCGGTAGTGCCACCACGGTCGTTACTTTTAATTAACAACTACCTAAATATGTCTCCCCGCTGGAAATCGAACCGGCGACCTTTGGCTTCGAAGCTCAAAGCTCTGTCCACTGCGCCACGGGGGAGACAATTAAGTTTTTTGATGAAGAATAAATAGGAAAATAAACTAATTTTACGAAAATAAATTAAATTTGGCACTCATGAATATTGCAAGATTTCTCTTGACTTTAAAATGAAAACCCTTAAACAAGGCATTTAAACTTAGTTTTGAGAAGCTTTTGAAAATTTAATCCTAAACCGGGATAACTCTCATATCCGCGCGTTTTAAGTATTTGTGACTCCGACAGAGCTCACCTGAAATCCTTTAATTAAAATTTTATTTAACTTTTAGGAAATGATTTACGTCAAAAAGTCACTTGGTAAAAATATTTCTTAAGGTGTTTTTGCAGAGTAAAAGATTTAATGACTGACACTTTTTTGCTACATTTTTTCTTACAAGTAATTTTCTTTAAATTTTTTATAATTGCAGTCAGTTACAGTGACGTGTTACGTACGTCCAAACTATACAAAAACTTACATTCTTAACAAACACATATTTCAGTTGTTACTTACTAACATGAAATAGGTAAAATAAAGATAAAATTATACTAGAAAAATCTAAAAACTAAAAAACATATTGGTAATTGATGAATCATTTTTCGTAATTTTTAAAATATTTTATTTTTGAATTTCAAAGCTTCAAGATCTTCCTTAGCCCACCATATTTGACACTCAACGTTTACTAATTTTATAAACTAAATAAATATTTCTTTTAGCATAAATATGTTGAGATATAACAGCTGCATTTTATAAATTACCTGATGCTTCAATTCTGGCTGAAATTATAAAGGTTGGCTAAATTTGATCTGAGGATTTGAGATAAAATTTCCGTGAAAAGTAAAGAGATATTAATTGAAAAAAGAAAAAACGCATTTTTATGTATCTCCCACTTTTAATGCAAATGCTTTGGCAGGGTAAGTCGGAGCGCGGGAATCTTTCCCGACTATCCGGCAATTCTCTGGCCTGATTCGATATACGATAGACCCAAGATTTCCCGTTAGCCAATCTGTATAAGGACTTTACCTTCATGCTTCACCGCATTTGTTTTCAGTATTTCAATACTAAGCCCCCTCGGCCCTTCTCAACTCCAAGGCCCCCCTGAGGGGTCCCTGGGGCACTGCTCCGCCTAACCCCATAGTAGCACACTCTATCTTGGTTCTCAAATCGGTGGTTTACCAACTTTACTACTTATAAAAATTGTAAACAACTCATTTAAATTATTTCTAAAATACAGAAATAAGTTAGTAGGGTAGGGCTAGTTGAGCAGTTTTTCACTTGATCGGTTATAGGTCCTCAAAAATAAGTTTTAATGGCTTATAATGCATACTGATGGATTAGCAATTTAACCCTTATTAATAGTGTCCATAGTAATTTTTTTCTAATAAGTCGAATTTAGGAGCTTCATCTATTTTAATGTAGATAGTCAAGTATGCCCAATGTACCCCATAGGTGCGGTAAGTTGAGCAAGGGTATGGGGCTAGTGGAGCACTTAGACATATAGTCAAATCATGGCTTGAATGTTAGATACGTTTACAATAAAAATACATTTTGACAATTTGCTTTTTATATTTATAATCTTATAGTGACAAAACAACAAATTTCAATAATAAAACGGCAATGTACCTAGCTTAGCTTAACTATTGGATTTAATATCTAGCAAGAAATGCCTTACAAATTTTTTTAAAAAATTTAATTTGTAAATTTTATTTAAGTCTTTAAAATTATAACTTTGTTCTATATTTTTATTTAAAAAATTTTTGTTAGAAAATTTTATTTAAAAATTTTAAATTGCCATCAATTCATCTTCGTTTTTTAAACTTTTTAGCAATTTTATTTTGCTTCTCTTGAAATGCCTTCTGTATCTGTTAAAATTGCAACTTTTCTCTATCTTCTGTTTGATTTGGCTCCTTTTCTTGGACCATCAGCCTTTGGATATGGTCGAACTATTTCCAGAGAAAATTTATAAGTTTGATAGGTCAGCTCGTTTTCTTTGTTGCTTGCACAAAGTTCGGGTTTCAGCCTCTTTTAAATCTTGAGGAGTCTCTAGTAGTCTTACTGTTATAAGTTCGTATCCTAAAAAATAAAAAAATAAAACATTCTATACTTAAAACCTTGGGGTTAGTTTGGTAACTGTAGCTCAACTAACCCCAACCACAAATTTTAAAGGAAAAGTGAGTTTATTAAAAAACCGGTTAGAATTATATCCAAAATCTTTACACATAATAAAACTGCAATAAATTTACTTAAGATTAATACTTACCTGATTGAGAACGGAATACATTTAACTATCACAGATAAAATTTTCCGGCTTGCAATTATTTTACTTTTTAATCACAAAATAAACAATGCGCACGGATGCTTTTCTCGATCGCCGCGTCACCACTAGTGGTCGCACAATGAGTTTCCCTCGCGCAACCCCTTCTTTATGCTATTTGATACTTTCGCGTGCGGTCGATAGTTTTTAAGATATTTTAATTGCCCAATTTACTTCTATGCTCAACTAGCCCCGCCCTACCCTACTATGGTATTTTATAAAAGCTTAACAAAGAATATGTGGAAATTTAAAAATTGCAGAAAATTAACACGTGACATCAATGCATAAAAACATCATCGATGCGGGTATAACATATTTCGAATTTAGAGTAATACCAGAACAAAACGTGCAAATATTCAGCACCGAAGCATTTAGGTGATTAAAATTGGCTTAAAAAAATACCGATGGAATTAAATTTACGTCCCGAAAAAAAGGAACAAAACGTGCTTCGTTGGGAAACTGAACAGAAGGCATTTTAATGCACAACAAATTTAAATGGCTAAATCCATTAATCCCCTGAACTATAGGGTGAAGTTCCTGTCTTGTCTAGATAAATGTGTTGGAATTGCTTTATTTAGTTATATAATAGAAACAGTTTAGGTAAAACTTTAAATTTAAACGGACGAATAAAGCTTGATTGATTTATGTATTTAAAACTCAGGTTTTCAGATTTCTAATTAGGGTCGGATCTCGAATTTACCAATGAGAGTTAGTACTTTTTCGCTCGAAAGAAGAATCTAAGCTTTTGGAAGTCGCTGTAGGGTTGAATGAGTCCTTGTTCTGCAGAACTTTTCTACTATTTTTAGTTCGACAAGAATTTGGCAGGCTCTATTTTTCTTTCAGCTGCCCGACTATTTTGGTGAATAATTTAAGGATTTTTAAGGTGAATAATTTAGCGACTTTTAGTATACTCACCCTTAAATATGTATTTGGACAGTAGGTATTAATTACCTTAACTTAAAAGAATGTTTTGTGTCTAGCATTGATTAAAATGTTTAGGTTGATTTTTAATTTATACACGTAAACTTGAAAATAAGCTAAGGACAAACAATAATTAATAATTAAAAATAGAAGTTGGTAAAG
Source organism: Listronotus bonariensis (assembly GCA_014170235.1). Lineage (NCBI taxonomy): Eukaryota > Metazoa > Arthropoda > Insecta > Coleoptera > Curculionidae > Listronotus > Listronotus bonariensis. The sequence continues at coordinate 86,717 of JACEGR010003148.1, read as the reverse complement.
TATTTTTAGTTAGGGAGACAAATAATTAATAAATTATGGCCTGTGTTTTTTAAACAACTGATTATCGTGGAAAACTAAAATATTTTACTGGTTTTTGTTTTTAACACGCTTTTATTAGCTTGGGTTGTACCTATCTATCTATCTATCCATCTATCTATCTATCTATCTATGTAACGGAATCATTGAGCCTAATTTTTTCCAACTTCCAGCGATTCAATTTCTTTGAAACTTTGCACACGTATCGAGGACCGATGACAATGCAATAATTTAAAAACAGTATCCCGTTATCCTGATTAGGACCGCCAGGATAAATAAGTGTCCTAATACTACTCTTGACAAAATGGCGAAGGAATTTTTTAGTGAATAAACTGGAGCATTTATTTTTAAAAACTAATTGATATATCGAACTAAAAAATGAAAAATAAATAATAGTTTAAAAAACTAAAAAACACACTTTTATATGCAACCGAACTAAAAATTAGAAAATAATTTTTCATTACAAAGAGTTTGTCACTTCAGAGTAAAAAGCGTGGGGTGCATTTTACTATTTTTCATAACTTTTTTCCCTCATAGATATTGGCAAATAGAAGAATTATAACATTTAATATATTAAGCACCCCACGCTTTTACTCTGAAGTGACAAACTCTTTGTAATGAAAAATTATTTTCTAATTTTTAGTTCGGTTGCATATAAAGTGTGTTTTTTAGTTTTTTAAATTATTATTTATTAATTCTTTGTAATCAGTTCAGTGGTTTGTCAGTCGCAATAATTTCCAAAGTTTATGCTAATAGTTGAAAATTACCTTGTATTTATAAAAAATAATTAACTATATGCTTTTTTAAATTTAAATAAGTTAACCTTATTTTCAAAATATTTGCAATATTGCGTTACTAAACTGTAAAATTTCAAATAAAAATTCCTTGGTAAAAATATATTTAGAAAAAAACTTTCAAAACTAAAAATATCTTTAGTAATAAAAAAAAAAGAAAGTATTTCAATACATTCGAGAACCATTATACATCGTGCTTAACACAATATTCTCTCAACAGTGGAAAATCCTTTTAAAATTCTTTTCGTCGCATCATATTTTAAAGTTGATGGATTTTCTTAAGTTAGGCATACAAACAAGCTTTCACATGTTTTTCTTTTTAAAAACGAACGCACTAATTAAAGTAGGCCTATGAAACGCCTCTAAAACATTATTTCTTCGGGTAGGTCTATATTTCTTTCGTCAAAACATTCGAAATTTTAGCTTCCCACAGGAGTTTATACAGTGTTTCCCATAATAGGCTACCCACTTTAATATTTGAATTATTTTTTTAGTTTGAGGAACCCTGTATAAAAATGGTTATACAGTCTTATTGCATATTATTTTACATACATATATACTGTGTGTTTTTAATTAGCTGCTAAGATTTCAGAATGTCAGTCTTTCTTTAAATAACAAAAGGATCTGAAGCAAAAGATGCTTTGGAAAACCATTGTGTAAATCTCTTTTACGTTAAAGAGAAAATATAATAAAATATGTTGGATATATTATTATTTTTATTTAAAAAAAAAAACAAAATTTCTGTAGCGATTAAAGACTTTCAAAATAAATTTGATTTTTCCGCCAATGTTTCCACCACTCTATCCCAATAATAGCTGCAATTTTTCTTTATTACCCTTAACAAACAGTGCAATTATAGTTTATCTTCTAGTCCTAGAGAAGCAATAACTTGGCAATCTTAAGTCCGTAATTCGACGAAAACAACATAAAACTACCCTTATTTAGGGGTGACAACTATTGTGTTGTAAATCCAAACTTTACTAAAACTTGGTGGAGTTAGGATGATTCATAGTGTAGAATAAGAACATTATTATGCAATATACAGAAAGAAAAGAGATTTTTCTATTATTCTCAGTTTTAGTCAAGAAATCGTGTTAAAAATATGTTTTTCTTTCAATATAAATCAATGAAGTGTATAGATGGGTCCATATTTAATTCATTCTGAAAGCGATGCCGCCAAGTACATAAAAAATGATAAAGTAAACAAACCTTTTCGAATGCACATAGCCTCGGACAGAGCCTAATTACATATTTTTAGATAGAATAGATTAAGTCAGGACCGGACTTACAGGACTTTTTTCAAAATGATGCATTTAAGTTCGTTGCAAAAGAAATCGAATTTATCTACAATTAGGCTAATACGTTTAATTTTAATTAATTTACTGTTAAGTTGTGTCAGCATCCAACTCGGAAACCATGGTAACCTCACATTTTTTATTTTCAAAGCACATTAAGAAAAACTTCTCTGTTAAAATCGAGAGAAATGCATGCTTTTTCGGGCGCATCATTTATCAAGAATAATAATTATTCCTTAATCCTGAAATTATTGACAGATTCTGCTTTAACTGAATCATTTCCCATAGTTTGTCTACAAGAAAACGTATTACCTCAATTGTAGTTAAATCCGATTTCTTTTGCAACGAGACTAAATGCATCATTTTGGAAAAAGTCCCGTAAGTCCGGTCCTCTCCCGTTACTTAAAAAGTGTGCAAGTTTAATTTGGCACACCCTGTACATGTTCCTTTTCTTTGTGATCATTGACGTATGTCAAATACCTCAAATGAGAAACCTTTAATTTTAAACTCAACACCCATTATTGCATCTCCTTTATATTGACTTTGATCTCTACACGAAGCCTACAAAAGCTCGCTCTAACGAAATTTGAGGGCTCAAACAGCGCTGCAAACGGCAACGGGGAATTTTCGTCTTTAATTACAAATCGCCGACGTTGGCTTAATCTGATGCCTTCTGATTTCGGGATTCGCTTTAGATCGTGCGATTCAACAGCCGGTAATTGCTAGGTTTGAGATTTCTGGGAAATGAGTATCTAGAAAGCGTAAAATAGACAATTTTTTTATTTTGTAAATGATTACTTTAACTTTACTAAGTGATGCTAAATTTTGAACGTTGTTTAGAAACGAATATATATTTTTTCAAATATTGGCTGCCCTAATGATTTTACAACAAAATTATATAAAACCATTTTGAAGACATTAATAAGTTAAGCTTATGCACTAAATTTCGGTATTTTCTAATGTTATTTAAGAAACACTATTTGTAAAATTGTTGCATACCTGATACATACCGTAACGAATCCACCAATAATAAATAAAGAATATTGAATAACTTATAGAATTTAAAACGTCAAAAAAAATTGACAAGATATTTTTATTCATTACTGGTGGATTCAGTCCACGTCTAAAATAGTCTAATACAATTTTATTGTAAAATCAATAGGGAGTCAATATTTAAAGGTATCTAAATTTACATAAGAGTTGCTGTGGCCATTCTGTTTGGACGCTGGCTTGGCTGAATTTATGAAGCAGCAAATTATACGTACTGTTTATGTGTGTATTCGATGGATACCCGCTTCATAAATTCCACGAAGCGAGCGTCCAAGCTGATGACCAAAAATTTAGTATTGTTCTAGGTGTCTATATAGTGAAACTACAATTGTCTTTGCTTATACGTTAAAATTACGTGAGGACTCGCCCCTTTAAATCTTCTATGTTTTTACCCATCTATTATTGATCTGTAATACCTTAGAAACGGAATATGTTATTGTAGCAATAATACCTGTTATCACACTTAGGGCATTATAAGCGGGCATTATGATAATGCCCGCTTATAATGCCCTAATACGCTAATATGGAAATTTTATTGCTTATCCAATTTTATTTCTCTCACAATAAAGATCAAGTTTATACAAACATATGTATTAAAATAAAATCAATAACTTACCAGTTCCTGAAAATATGCCATTAAAACGGTTTCGGTTATTTGAAGAATTGCGTTCGCATCTTTCCAACTACCAAATATGCCATACTCCCGATCATACTGTTGCCTTGATTTAACTGGCAAAAGATTTTCGGTCGCTTTTATGGCCTTTTCTCTTATATTTTGTGGAATTTCTTCCATTTTGAGCAAATCGTTAAATAAAAAATGCCAGCTGACTAACTGATAGAAACATCAAAGTCAAACTTAACACCAGTCATTATTTACTTACGTACCTATACAGGTACAGGTGCGACTTATTTTTTATATTGCGAATAAATAATGTAATTAGTCATTGAAAACTCGTTTTTGGGTAAAACATAAAGCATTGTATGCACCACGGGCTTTACTGGACTATAATGCCCTATTAATCTATATCGACCTTCAGGGCATTATAGTCCTAGTAACGCCCTTGATACATAAATAGCTATTATTTTTCAGAAAGGGTTCTTCTATCAATTATTATAGCCCTATAAATATGCAAGAGATAATTGGAAATTATAAAAATAATTTTAGTTTCGAGAAAAAAAGGTGACGCACCAATTTTTTTCTTTAAAAGTATTTAGTTCAAATTCCACCTAAACACCATTGGAAAAAAATTAGTGCCTTAGTATAATAATAGCGGCCGTGTACCAAATTTTATTAAAGTCCATAGAGTGGTATCATAGATATTTTAACAAAAATATAGATACTTTTTAAAATTTTACCACCCTGCTTCTAAAAAGTGACATTTAGGACATAGGTTTATTTAAACATTTCTTCTTAAAATCACCATTTACGATTTACACTTTAAAAGACCAGCATTTTATCCTGAAAAACTAATAGGATTTCTAAACTTTGATAAAATATTTTTATAGTTTACAAATCCCATTAAAAACCTTTTCCAGCGGCAAAATCCTTGGCCAACACCCTTAACATCGTTCGGATCAACTTCTATCATCGGCTTTAAAAAGCATTTTCCGAAAAACTTTGAACTTTTAGAGTTAAATATGCATCGCTTTAGCCAGACATCATTTAGAGTTTACAGAAAAGTGCACTCAATCATTTTAAGCGATGAACTATCGGCTTTATGCCCGCTGGATGTTTGAATCAAAAATTATAGTGTTACTGGGTTTTTAATTTGCTCTAATGGAATGTGAAAATGTCGATGGTTATTATGGAAAAAATATTTTTATTGATGCTTAGAGAAGGTGGAATGAAATTTAGTTTTTAAATGTAAATCAATATTCTTATTGAAATATACATATCTAACATTTAGAGTTTACAGAAAAGTGCACTCTATCATTTTAAGCGATAAACTATCGGCTTTATGCCCGCTGGATGTTTGAATCAAAAATTAGAGTGTTAATGGGTTTTAATTTGCTCTAATGGAATGTGAAAATGTCGATGGTTATTATGGAAAAATATTTTTATTGATGCTTAGAGAAGGTGGAATGAAATTTAGTTTTAAATGTAAATCTATATTTTTATTGAAATATACATATCTAATATTTAGAGTTTACAGAAAAGTGCACTCTATCATTTTAAGCGATAAACTATCGGCTTTATGCCCGCTGGATGTTTGAATCAAAAATTAGAGTGTTAATGGGTTTTTAATTTGCTAATGGAATGTGAAAATGTCGATGGTTATAATGGAAAAAATATTTTTATTGATGCTTAGAGATGGTGGAATGAAATTTAGTTTTTAAATGTAAATCAATATTTTTATCAAAATACAGCGAGTCTTTGGAAGTTCTTACCAATGGAAAACTTTTTTATTAATAATTGTATGAAAATGGGCTTCTTCATAAAAGTTCTGCTTGATGAGAAAATACATTTCCACAAAAATATTTGAAGGTTGTATGTACAGGGTGGCTTTTTTTTCACCCTTTCGGGGTCATCCCACCCAGGTCCGACGACCGCATCCCTAGGTGGTGCACTGCAGCCTGAAGGCTTATTGTACCTTGACCCCTACTCCTTCTCATTCCCACACCATTCATTCCATAACTTGATGGTTGTTGCTCGGTCCGCATCCCCGAGCAGAAACACCGTGTGCCGTTGCCCAAAACACCGCTGTCGCCGGACACCCATCCAAATTATGGGCGCGCATTCCACTGCTTAACTCCGGAGATCGACGCTCGCCGATACAACCGAAGCCGCCACAAGCGCGCCTATAGGGTGGCTTAAAAATGACTTGTTTCCAAATTAAAATAAGGGCTATTTCCTAACTACGATACCAAACTTGATGAAGGGTGATTTTTTATGTCATTTTATGAAGAAAAGTTCCTATAAACATATGTCCGGAGTTTCTTCGTTTTTGAGATACAGGGCGTTAATTATTTTTTAAAGGTCTGTTTGTTTTTAAATATCTTAAATACGAAGCCAGAACAAAAAAATTTACTTAACTAAAAGTTGTATTTTAAGTTGCTTTAAAAGAAAAAAATATTAAAACTACATAAGAAGCCAGTGGCGTACATTTTCTCTCAATAATATTGGCTGTTGTGCCCACTGTACGTCACTGACGTTTATGTAGCTTTTATTTTTTTTTCTTTAAAGCAAATAAAAATACAACTTTTAAGTAAAGTACATTTTTTTGTATCTGGCTTCGTATTTAAGATATTTAAAAACTGACCTTTAAAAAATAATTAACGCCCTGTATCTCAGAAACGAAGCAACTCCGGACATATGTTTATAGGAACTTTTCTTCATGAAATGACATAAGAAATCACCCTTTAAAGTTTGGTACCGTAGTTAGGAAATAACCCTTATTTTAATTTGGAAATAAGTCATTTTTAAGCCACCCTGTACATCCAACCTTCAAATATTTTTGTGGAAATGTATTTTCTAATCAAGCAGGACTTTTTATGAAGAGACACTTTTCTTCGTAAAATTAATAATAAAAAGTTTCCCATTTGTTAAGAACTTCCGAAGACACGCTGTATACATATCTGCTAAAAAATATAATTAAGTCTAGGTAAAGTTTCAGAAGATTAGGTTGTTTTAATAAAACCAAAAAATAGGTTGAACGGTGAGAAAAGGTCAAATATTTTATTTATTATTAAGCGTTCTGCGTAAAAGGACTTCCATTGTTTTATACTGGACCGGTATACCAGTTTCCAATTATTTTTTCCCAATATAGCGCCTAGCTGACACATTGACATTTAAAGTTTTTATGGATAATGTTAAAAATGCAGACCTTGAACATACCAGGTGGTGCGTCACCAAGCGGAACATAGGAAAACCAATGAAAATTTTAGGAGGTTAATTATTGGAAACACTGTTATTGGTGACTGCGAAGTGGAGTTTGTTGACAAATACATATATCTGGGTCATGAAATACGAATCTCGAGAGATAATCAGACATGCGAGTTAAAAGAAGAATTGCCCTCTCTTGGGCTGCATAGGGTAAACTTAGGAATGTAGTTGAAAGTAATCTCCCAATCTGTCTAAAGCGAAAGGTTTTTAATCAGTGCATTCTACCAGTTATGTCTTATGGCGCTGAAACTTTAACTTTGACCGTCACATCTGCTCTAGAATAACGCAGCGTAAGATGGAAAGATCGATGCTTGGTGTGTCAGTTCATGACCACGTTAGTAACGAAGTTCTACGTGCAAGAACAGGGGTCACGGATGTTGTCTATCAGGTGGCAAAGCTGAAATGGAACTGGGCTGGACATGTAGCCCGCATGACAGATGGCAGATGGACGAGGAGGTTGCTCGAGTGGAGACCAAGAGCTGACAAGAGAAGCAGGGAAGACCTCCGACGCGATGGACAGATGACATAAGAAGAATGTCTACAAATTGAATGCAAAGTGCTCAAGACCGAGGACGGTGGGCAGAAATAGGGGAGGCCTATATCCAGCAGTGGATGCAAATGGCTGACTGATGATGATGATGATGAATTATTGGCTCCCCTGTACAATTTACAGAAAAGATCTTAGATAACTTTTTAAAAAGACAAATCTGAGAAACCCTCGTGTCAAAAAAATTAATGAGCTAATTGCAAAATTACCAAATTTTCGGTTCAGGTAAAACCAAACAGGCATCTGTAAAATGAATGTTGTGACCGACATGAGGAAAAGTGTCAATAAATCTGTGACAGTCTTTTAACAAAGTGTTTGCTAGTGGCTGCTGTCTGTTTGGTTCTACGTGAACCGAAAATTTGGTAATTTTGCAATTACATTTAATTGAATAATTTAATATTCGCTTATTATTTTTTAAAACTTGGTACGAGGATTTTAAACAGTTATCTTACATTTTTTTTGTAAAATATACAGGGGAGCCAATTATTAACCCCTTTAAAATATAGAGATCAGATCAATTTGAAATTTAGACTGCCACACCTTATTTGTAAATCAAAAAGTAAACTAATGATTTCAAAATGAAACAAACAGATTACTTCATATTATTAAGTCAAACTTAATAAACAGAAACATGTTTACTACACGAGAAATGGAACTAATAACTTGAAATACCCACGATGTAAAGAAATCCATAAAAGTCACGAGGACATAATAAGATCTGTCCATACACCCATACATTTTCCATCGTAAAGATGCCGATACGAGATCTCCAATATAATAAATAAGTACAAATTTAATAGTCCCAGAGCTAGTGAACCCTTCGAGTAACATTTGGCCTGTAATGCTGGAAATTTGTATAGTGATGCACGCTCAGTACAACAATCATCACCTTGCAAGCATCAGCCCTGCACATCATCACCCTGTATATTTTTGAAAGTAAAAAAAGTTGGAGCTGTAAGCTTGAAATTTTTCTAGGATTTACTTCATTCATAGTAAGGTTTGTAAAGAATTGACAGGCGTTTTCGATGAGCACAAGTACCTGCCAGACGAACTGAAAGGTTTGGCTGATTTGGTTAGCCATATTTCCAAAACTAATAAAGTTAGATGTACCTAATGTAGTGTTTTCTTAAAGCTTCTTTAATATCTTTTAACGGTGATACTGGTGATAATATACAGGGTGGATTTTTTTAATAAGACACCCTGTATATTATGTAACCATTAAAAGATCTTAAAAAAGCTCTGAAAAATATGGCATTAGGTACATCTAACTTTATTAGTTTTGGAAATATTGCCATACAAATCAGCCACACCTTTAGTTCGCCTGGCAGGTACTTGTGCTCATCCAAAACGCCTGTTATTTTGTTTTTAACCTTACCATGAATAAACTAATTCATTGTCTAGCGGTAGGATATTAACTTGATTGAAACTTGTCTTCTATGCTATTCACCACGACTCGATACAGCCTCACTGATGAGTTCCTGTAAGGCAGGCGAAACCGGTCTGGGGAGAGAGTCGTGGTGGATAGCATAGAAAAATATACAGGGTAATGATGTGCAGGGCTGATGCTTGTCGTATTTAGCATGCTATGACTAATCACTATGCAAATTTCCAGCCTTACAGGCAAAACGTTACTCAAAGGGTTCACTAGCTCTGGGACTATAAAGATGCCGATACAAGATCTCCAATATAATAAATAAGTACAAATTTAATAACATTTCAGTCTCTTTTATTAGAAGTCGTTTGCGAACAAGTACCCGATGCAATTTTCTCGATATTTTTCGATTTAACGAGAATCTAAGTTTTCTTTCCCATCAGTCGGCATCGTGAGGAGATGCTATCTTGAAAATAAATTACGCATTCCTGAGACGACTTTCAGCAAGGACTGTTTTTAGAGAGCAGGAATTATTGAATATATATTTGATTTGGAAAAGCGGTAAATAAAGTTGTGACGTAGCATTTAATTACGACACTTTCGCTGCGTTATGAAAAGTCAGCAAGGTTTAAAACGAAATATTATTGACACGTTTTTGCGATAGAGAGACCAACTAGGGACAAAAATACTGATAGCACCAAGAAGATTAGTGCTGGTAAACACAACGAAAAAAATGATGTATTTGGATAGTCAAGCGACCAATAAAGCGATCAGCTTCTACAAAATCAGCTCTATGACTGTTAAGGGACTATACACATCGTGCCACTTTAACGTTCAAAGAAATTTTTTTGCCAATACGTAGAAAGCAGACGGTCTAAAGCAAGAACGTAGCGAGCCTAATGCGTCACCATATCTGGAATATTTGTATGCAGGTTTTCTTTGTATTATCACTACGTCCTAGTATGAAAGTCATATAAACGTATCAAGCTGGCACGACGTGTATATTTATACTAGAAAAAATTGTACTGTACAAATATTACTCCATTTAAACCAGGCCCAATTACACATAGTCCAGGCCAGTATCTACTTAGTTGTTTAAAATGGATATAAGAAGTGCAAGGAATGCAACAGGCAATTCTCCAAATAATAGGGGAAGAATTGTCTAAAATTGAAGGAAATTGGCTGGCCAGCCAGCAGTTATATCTCAATTTTTTTTTAATTTACATCGTCGATCGTCAGTTCTGATAGGTGCATAGGAGCTGTATTTCTTGCATTTTCTTATTCCATTTTAATGGGTAGCCTCTATTTACACGATACCAATATTGGATTGGCTTACTAAAATGTCTTCGTTAGTGCCCTCGTGTAAATGGTGCATAAGCTGAAGCTGACCTGGATCCTATGACATAACAGCCACCTAGAAAATAAAGAGGCAGTTGGGTTAGTCAAAGAGATCTTAACAGGTCATAATTATTCTAAAAAAATTTTGATAGTCTGTTTAGAACAAATTTTTTTATCGAATTTAAAGTAGAAACTAATGCTTTAGGAATTATTTAACTCTAAAATTAAAAACAAAACCCATACAATTCGGAAGATTCTCTGTAATAGTATTAAATTAATATTAAAATATTAATATTGTACTCCAGCATACATAGACGATCCAACTTGTCTTTTATTCTGCAGACCCCCAAACAAATTCGTGTCGTTATACATAAATTAAAACATTAATTTCAATTTTCCACGTGTTGATATATGAATTACCGAGCGCCCATAATGTATCTTATTTCGAGTGAATGGTCTGAAAACGTCATGCATAATAATAATAAAGTAAATGTCTCGTTATTCAACATGCAGTTTGCAAAGTAATACGTCAGAACTTAAATTTAACAATAACATATCACCCACTGTGATAAATGAAAATGCATAATTTGCCTCTCGACAATGACACGTTCAAGTTTATTTTGACGGCAAGAAGCTAGTTACCATATTCCAGACTTCCTTTTTGTTCTTTCGCCGAAAAGCAACTTGAAATTGTTTTCATAAATGAATGAGTTACATTACGAGGGTTAAGTAATAAGTTAATTAGGGTTTTCAGGCGGAATTTCGGAAGCTTTTTAAGAAGCCGTTTATTTTTTATTAACCACTTCTATTTTTTTAGTATTGCTCTCTCCGACATAAGCTATAAAATTATCTTCAGCGAAAACAATTACTTAAGAGTCACTTTTTCAATATCTTGTCAATACGTGGTTAACCTAAGTTTTATTAATATTTATTAGTACTTTTTCATCTTCTTGTCTGCCTGAGATAAGTTGGGACCATCTAAACAAAGACCAGGTTCGTATTAACTATTTGAGGCGCCCTAGGCTAGAATTCCCGGAGCGCCTATTTCACCTTATTTACAGAGAAATTAGTAAGCAAAAATCCCCACCCGACCTAAACTTTTTTAAAAACTCCCTGTCTAGCGCCTATTACTCCCCTGTCTGGCGCCTATTTTTCATGGCACCCTAGGCTATAGCCTAGTCAGCCTAATGGTAATACGGCACTGACAAAGACATAATCCAGCTTCAAGAATTGCACACGCCGGCGATTTTCCAATCTTGATTACTAGTCTCGCGTTTGACATGCATATAGTCTCGCATAAAAACCGGATTCTTAAGCGACAATATGTTGATCATGCATTTGACACCGTGTGGTGAGATTGGAGAATAAATAAACTCGCTATGAGCTAAGAAAGTTGTTATTGTGGAGATTTATCGATCAAAATGTGATCCTCTATTTAATTGACTGTATATCTCGTCGGCTTCAAGTAGTAGTAGTTATTTTTCTGTTGTCAGCACGTTAATCAGCGGAAACAAATCTACAACTTTACTAATTTAACCGACATGTATTTTCAATAATAAAGAAGTTAGTAATAGTGCCGACTTAAGTTTGATCACCCTGTACATACATGCATTGTTATTTTTAGATATACACATAACGAAAAATTAAAATAAGTGCACATTTTTTTTCTTATATTTATAATATTAATGAATATTTGGAAAAGAGAGACCAAAAACATATAATTTATTAAATAGTTTAGTAAATAAAAATAATGATTGTTATAGTGGTATAAAGCCTAAATAGTGTCATTGTGCTATAATGTCAACATGGCGGCTGGGTTAAGCAGTAGGATATATGGTCCAGTGCGGAGCGACACACAAATTCAAATAGTTATCCGGCGAATTGCAAAATCATTGTTCTAAAAGGTATTGTTCGAAACACTGCTAAAGTTTGTTGGTAACATTAGTTGATGTCTAGAGCATAAAGATGTCTTGTCAGATGAATTTCTGAAAGATTTAGGGAAACTTAGTTGTTCCATTTGTGTCCGAAAAGTTTTGGAGTAACAGTATGTGCCACAGACCAAAAATAAACAATAGATTTTCATTTTTGGGCCCCTAAACTATGAAACACGAATTTCCCTTTCCCCTTATCTAACAAATTCAAATATACTAAACAGCAAGTTATTTGCCGAATTTTTGGTCTAAAGCTGTTTAAAAATCATTCTTTGTTTGTCGGAATAAAAGTTGTTGTTATAATTTCCAGTCACTACTGAGTAAATTTTATCTCCCAATTTTGATTTTCACCTAAAAATTATAAGAAATATTTTGCAGCTTGCACTATAACGTGGTAATTATTATAAGATGCCTTTTTACTGTTTTAAAAATTCCTTCTTAAAAAGTGCTTTAAAAGAGAAATGAAGCAGCAAATTCTATTTTAAAAGGATATTATTTCTTTACGAAGATATGATTCAATAAATTTCTACAAAAAAAAACACAAGTTTTTTTGGGTTACAGGTTAAGTATGGAAAAATGATTTAATATACAGTAATTCTTTTACCTTTCAGCCAGTATTTTTCCTTAGTTGTTAATTAAGCATCTTCTCAATATCGCAACAGTATTTTCATTTCATTTCAAGATTTTCTGCATCAAGTGTTAACTGATACGTTTAGTTATTTAACTGGTTTATGTTTCCATCCAGTAATTACCTTAATGCCAATTATAGACATAATTATATAAATAATTACGTTCCTCCTTCAAACAAAAAACCATAAAAAAACACGCAATTTGCGCTAAAAAAAAACAGAAAAAATATTTCTTCCTTATAGGCCAGATCTAGCCTCTATCGATGGACGACCCCGAAATCCAAGAGACGGTGGAAGCCATCTTGGGCAAGGGGACCAAAGTCATCGATTGTGAAAAGAAATCTTCCATCAGAGAAGAAGAAGTATTGTACATCAATGGTATCCAGGTTACTTTGGAAGGACGGGATGGTATGGCTATCAAGGAGGCACTGATTACTGGGCAAGTACCTCCTTGTGATCTCTTGAACAAGTTACTTATTGACAGGTAAAATCTTATATTATTTTTATTTGACGGATCATTTTATATTAAAATCGTATTTTTCTAGTGGAATTCTTAAAGCCCCAGTTAAACTTGACACTTCATTGTCAGTCAAAAGCACTACTGTTGTCAAAGAGGAAGTAACAGTGTCACGTGATGGAAAAGTAGTGGATGAGCGTAGCAGAGAAACAAAAGATCACTCGTACTACACTAGTGCCATGACTGAAGTATTTGAACCAATCAAAATTATTCCTACAGCCGAGTTGTTAAATGGAAGATATAATGGTTAGTATTTTAATTATAAAATACAGAACTTAAAAAATTTATATTTGTTAAGTTCAATGCAATATTTAGCATATACCTTAACATATTTATTTCGTTTTCAAAATCTTTCTAAAGAAAGTTTATATTCACCAACAAAAATGTATACTGGATAACTTCTTGCTTAGGTAGTCCAAACGATACCTTCACGAACAGCTCAAAATGGTCAAAATTCGGCAGTAGCTCTAGCGCTTCCAGCTACGAATCAGAGCACGAGCACCCAGTGAGCTACCGAGGTCCCAAACAGTGCCTCAGCAAAGATTCAGGGCACATGAGCTCCGGCGCGACTGATAAGGTCGATTTCACTCAGAGCAGTATTGATTCGCTGAGTTCGTACGATGAGACGGACTATATTTGCGAGCAGTTGAGCAAATGTGCCACCTTTATAGCACCTAATGGGTATACCAATGGATATTTGGTAAGAGTGATAAGGAAAAAAGATAAATCTTTGTTTTATTTGTATATTATATGTATATTTATATCTTATTGTATTTGTATTTAACAATCAAATCTTGTCTTTTGGGTAATAATTTTAAAACTAAAAAACACAGGACTAGATTTTATTTAAAAAAATACCACTTTTTCCTACAGTTTGTATTTTTTCCTGAATAATATAGTTTGTACAGGAACAAAATTATTAAAACATAATTTTGGCTTATCAGTATTTTGTCATTACCGACATGTTATTTAATCCTTTGCTAATATTCACCCTGAAAAGCAGTTTTCCACGATAATGGAAGCTTTCCAGGCAAATTTTCTTTTAATAGCCAGTCAATTTACTATCCAATCAACAGCGAATAGAATCTGTGACAACAAAGGACTCATTTTCTTCTTTGAAAATAAAAAGTTTCTCGATAAGACACAATAGAAAAAAGTTTTTCTATTATTATAAGTGCGACGAAAGTAATTATTTGCGAAATATAATAAAAGTTATGAAGAAAGTTAGTTTTTATTCGAACTTCATCAGCAACAAATAACGGTTTTAGTAGTTAAGTGTGTAGTTTTAAGTATAGACATTAAGTTTTGTTCCATGGTAGTTAAACTTTATGTATTTCAGCCTTAGTATGTATTGGAAAATATATGTATAGCATAACCCAGATAAAATTGCCTTGTAAAAGATACAGGGGTATTTAAAGAAATTATAAATGAGTGATATCATAAATTTGACAAAATTGAAGTTTATGTAATGCTGCGTCCACACTTGCAACAATTCGCCGCGCCGAATAGTGCGCCGCATAGCCACGTAGCGCGGACGTGGACGTGGACAAAATTTTACATCGTTTCAAGGGCTTGGGGAATGATTCCGGGGTCATTCAGAGCTTGTCGGTTTTTTGCATCAAAGGAGCGCGCAAATAGGTTCGTTTGTTTGGACGGATGTTTGGCCAATTGTTGCAAGTCTGAACGCAGCTTTATATTTTTAAATACCAGATCAATTTTTTTTACACTTTTTTATTAGTTTAGTTTTTAGATTTTTTCTTAAAATAGTTATTTGTCCAATTTCGGCATCTTCTTGTTATGCTGTGGTATCATGCCGGTCGTCAAAATATACCGAACAACAACGAAATTACTATCCAGCATTTTATTTCCTTTAACGAAAACGTATACTTTTCAAATTTAAGGACTGTATATTACTTCCGGTTTAACCGGAAGTGATATAAACTTTGATATTTTAAATGGAACACCATGTATATGTTTTAAGATTCAAGTCTTATAAGCTATTTCTGATTTGAAACCCATAATATACCCATAGCCTATCTTTTTAAGTTTTAAAGAAAATGGCGTTTGAAAAGGTCCGAACAGCTGGCACAATAACTAAAAACAGATTCATGGATATTTTGTTGTCGCTGAACTTTTTCAAACGCCGTTTTCTCTAATACTAAAAAAGATAGGTTATGGGTATGTTATCGGTTTTATATCAGAAATAACTTGTAGAATTTAAATCTTAAAAAATACATAGGGTGTTTCATTAAAATTATTGGTTTTATCATATTCAAAAGTTCAAATTTTACTAGCACTTCCGGTTAAACAGAAAGTAGTATTATAGTGGCCTTAGGTGCTATTATATCTAAAAATTGGCATTCGGTGATACGATAAAATGTTTCTAAATTAGAAATAAAATGCTGGATAGTAAATTTGTTATCACTCGGTATAGGCCATGGGCCAAATTTGTTGTCCGTATCTGCAACTTATAGGTACAGGTTGTTCGCAGTGGCGTAGCTAGAGGTGATGGGGTCCGAGGCGGAAAGTAAACGGGGTCCAAAGCATGTTTTTTTTTTGAAGAAAAATTTTGGACTAACCAGAACTAACGAGATCAAAAAAAAGGTCCTCATCTCCAAAATGGGGCCCAGTGTAACATGATATACTTCCCTAAGTCGGGGCCTCCTTTTCTGAACTTTAACTTTGTAAGAAAATACTTGACAACCAAAAAAACAGGACCTCACCTCGAAACGGGGGCCTTTTTCACATTATAACTATATCCTTTCTTTACTTTTTCTTTTAATTACCACTAAACCAAAAAACTTACCTTTTTTAACAACGCTTTTATTAGCTTGGGTTGTATCCATATCTATCTATCTATGTAACGAAATCTTTGAGCCTAATTTTTACCAACTTCCAGCGATTTAATTTCTTTGAAACTTTGCACACGTATCAAGGACCGATGACAATGCAATAATTTAAAAACAGTATCCCGTTATCCTGATTAGGACCGCCAGGATAAATAAATTTCTTTACAGATCCTCCGTGTCTCTTGACAAAATGGCGAAGGAATTTATTAGTGAATAAACTGGAGCATTTATTTTTAAAAAACTAATTGATATATCGAACTAAAATTAGAAAATAATTTTCATTACAAAGAGTGTCACTTCAGAATAAAAGCGTTGGCGGAAACGTTTCGTTCTCGAGATATTCATCATTAAAGTTCAAATTTAAACTAAGCTTATTTTCACAATAGTTCCCCTTCTTTTTGCACACAATACTTTATTTAAAGCTAAAGTATCACACAATATTTGATTTTTACCTTTTAAAACCCCGTTTTCCTACGTTTTTACATTATTTTTGTATTAAATTGCGTGGCTTTTCTTTGATAATGCCGCAACCATACATACACATAGGGCTTCATGGCACACTGGGATTAAAATGATTCAAAGTATAGGTATGCAATTTAATGCAATAATAATGTAAAATACGTAAAAAAACGGGGTTTTAAAACGTGAAAATCAAATATTGTGTGCCACTTTAGCTTTAAATCAAGAATTGTGTGCAAAAAGAAGGGGAATATTGTAAAAATAGGATTCGTTTAAATTTCAAGTCTGATGATGAATATCTCAAGAACGAAACGTTTCCGACAAAAATTCTTTCAGATTCGTGATCAGCGCCCCAAAAACCCCGTATACCAAATTTCGTCAAAATCGGAGTTGCCGCAGGTTTCTAGAAAATTACCTTTTTAACAGTAACTCTTTTATTTAGTCATGTGCCTGGTAATATATGCGTTAATTATTTTTTGCTCACTTATTTTCCATTAATGCTCACTTATTTTTCATTATTACGTACATATATTTTCCACTACTTTACTATTCCACATGTAATTTCCGCCTCTGGCTTAAACTTACTGCTGAAATATTAAAATTTAATAAATGTAGCCAGAAAGTCCTCGCAATATTCTCGTTTTGCTAAAATTGCATTTTATTTTTAGCCTACGATATTTGGTACCGTAGCGTCGGATCTAACACCTAAAGACTGTTCAAATCGGAGGGTAAGTAAATATTTTTTTGATATTTAATTAAATTCTAACTGTCTACATATCAAATTAACCAACAAAATAGCAAAGACATATTTTTTTACATTACAAAAATTTAAACAACAATAGAGACATTTTGCACCTCTTAAAATAACAGACGTTTTTGGCCTCCTTATGGTTATCGTTATTAAATATAACGATTACGACAGCAGTTTTAGACAGAGATTTTGCAGCCTCATTTAAGAAATTTATCTTGCGTTTGTGCTTTCGACACATAACCTTATTTTTGCCTGTGGTTCACCGATTTTAAAGTTAACGAAAAATCCGTATTTACTTTTATTCTTCATAAGATATAAATTGATATTTAAATATATGCAAACACTTCTGTTGATTTCGTTTTTTAAAGTAGATGCAAACAATACAGTATAAGCAAAACCCAAAAATTAAGGTTAGGTTTGGTAGTAGAATAAAAAGCAAGTGTGCCAGATTGTAACATCTACATTAATTACTGATTTAGAATATCCGTAAAAGTGCAAGTTCGTTTTAATTTCTTAACATTATTTGATTTTTACTACTGCTATAAATTTTTCGCTAATTAGAGCCTATGTATAAATGATATTTTAATTAATACGGCATGAAAATTTTACCCTTTTAAATAATTGATATTAAAATTTCTACAATCCGGCAACCACGCAGTTTAACAATAAAGATAACGATAACGATAAGCTCTTCGGTATTCATCCGTAATTAAAGGAGTCCGGTAGGGTTAATAACGATAACGGATCATGTTTGCGTTACTGCGCAGCCTCAGAATAACGTTAACCACAACGGAATTGCAAAATAAGGGGTGCACAATGTCTCTATTGTTACCAGTGTTGAATTCAGAAATTTGTTTTCGGGGGGGTTTATATTCTCGAAGGGGATCGTAAAGTTAATAAAAAATATAACCGCCAAAAAGTTAAGAAGCAACCAAAAAAAAAAAAAAACAAAGAGGGTCTTACCTTTTAAAGTCAAAGAAACAACTTGTACACTTTGACATTACATTCATACTTACGATTTAGCCATCTAATTTAATTTGGTTTTAATTTAATTCTAATTTTTTTGCTCTGGGAGGAATTATTTTTCTCGGGCCACCCCTAAATTCAACGCTGAATGTAACACAATATTATTATGCAATAGGCATAATGACATCCAAAAATAACTAATTATACAGTGCTTGTCTAAATTCAGGACTCCCTCCTTTTGAATTGTTTGGTATTTTTTATGAAAATTCTACACCACTGTTTTTTGATCAATCAAATGTGTAGTTTTGGTTGCATTACCATGACAACACAAGTATTTATTGAAATTTTTTTCTCCTGTCTGGGGTACCCTGGAGCGAATTATAGTGGAATTTTTTGACATAATCATTGAATTTGTTTTAACGTCATGTCTGTCATTCACATACATAATTAAAGAAAATGTTATTTTGTACCAGTTGTAGTATTTCGGACATAACATAATATAAAATAATGTAGAGTTTTAAGACCCTAAATGACAATTTTATACAACTACAGTTAGTAAAATAATATCATAAGACTAAAGTACTAGACATAAGTGAAGAGCCAACGAAAGCAAGGTATGGGTCTAAAAAAATTAAAATAAACTATTTTTACCAACTGTAGTAATATAAGGTATATATAATATAAAAGAATAAACAATGATAAGCTCTAAAAGTACATATATTTGCAACTACAATTGGTAAAATGGAAAATATTTATTTTATAGTAAAATTTTAAAGCTCGTGTCAAAGTTACAAATATTAAATTTAAAAGAATAGTATTTAAAACAAACTTGGTGTGACATTTTCTTACCGAATACCACACGTGCTTAAATTATTCCGGGAAATAAATTTAGCATCGACGAGTGAAAATTTAGGGACAGTCGTGAGACAACATAAACCAAATTTTAGACAAGAATTGACAGATATAAATGTCAAACTGACAGCTGGGTGCCATTTTGAAAAGAAAAATTAAATGGAAGGGAGGTCTTGTGGCACATCACTCTAAAGCTCCTGACGAGTACTTTATAACCTCAGAATAGGATATTAATACCTTTACCTACTACAAAATGCGGTTATTTAACAATTACCTAAATATACCTTATTTGGATGGCCGTATTTCAGACTCAGACTAATAAAGTTAGATACACTAAATGTGGTATTTTCTTAAAGCTCTTTTAAGGATTTATTTAATAGTAATATTGGTAATACTATACAGGGTAGAACAAAAAGTATAATTTTTTTAATGACTCACCCAGTATATTATATCACTGTTAAAAAAATATCTTAAAGACCTTTAAGAAAATACCACATAAGGAATATTTACCTTTATTAGTTTTAAAGATATGGCCATCCAAATCAGGTATTTGGGTAATTTTTAAAGTACCGCCATTTTTTTGGAGGTAAAGGTATTCACTTTATATTCTGGGGTTATAAAGAACTTGTCAGGCGCTTTAAAATAAAGTGCCATAAGACCCCCTTCCTATTTCATTTTTCTCTTTCAAAATGGCGCCCAGCTGTCAGTTTGACACTTATATCTGTCATTTTAGTATAACAAGATAAACCAAATTTTAGGGTTTATCTTGTTATACTAAAATTCTCAAATTTTTATGAAAATTACCAAATAATTTAAAAGTTAGAGGGGGGTTATATTTGGTTTTATTGCATCGGTCCTTTAAAGAACTTTCTAAAAGTAATGTAACCATTAAAACTTAAAAGTAATGAAAAAAAAATTCAATGTAGGTAAAAAGCCTTATAGCATCTTTCAGGTGGTACGTCACCGAGTGGAACATAGGAAATCCCGTGTAAGTTTTAAGGGGGTTAGGTATTAGCTACCCTGTACATTTTACAAAAAAATGTAAGATAACCTTTTGAAGAGTCCAATATGACCAATTCTCGTGCCAAGTTTCAAAAAGTTTTAATAAGCGAATCTTGAATTATTCAATTAAATATAATTGTAAAATTACCAAATTTCCGGTTCAGGTAAAACCATAGATAACCTACATTTAGCTTCGCAGTGGCAAGAAGCATTTTTCGAAATTTTACGACCTCGCGCAGTAAACAAATGGACGGGTGGACGAACATGCGCACTTAAAAGCCGTGGCAAAATACAAACACCGGCACCCCGTGCCCTCCGTCTGCGGTCTGACCGTGACGCATCATTAGCTACCGTACTCCGAACAGAAAACCGGGACGCCGTCGACAAATTCTTTCTGATACCCTCACACAAACCTGTTTTTCGCCCATAAAATGTAACTTTTGTTTCGCGTAGGTAATAAATAACATTGGCAATCCATCGAGATTAATGGGTAAAACCAAACAGGCACCTGTAAAATGAATGTTGTCACTGACATGAGGAAAAGTGTCAATAAATCTCTGACAGCCTTATAACTAACTTATAACAAATTGTTTGCGGGTGACTGCTGTCTGTTTATTTTTTCCTGAACGGAAAATTTGGTAATTTTGCAATTACATACATTTAATTAAATAATTTAAGATTCGCTAATTAATTTTTTTGAAACTTGGCACGAAGGTTTGTTACATTGGTCTTTTCGAAAAGTTATTTAACATTTGTTCCGTAAAAGGTACAGGAAAGTCAATAATAAAATTTACCTGATATTTCCTATGCTTCGCTTGGCGACGCACCACTCGTTATATCGCACTGTACTGTCGATCTGTATATGTATTGTTTGTATCTCCAATAATCTAGTTAAACAACTATTTATTGACTTTGGACTAAATTTGTAATACCTTGTTTTCATCGTTTGCTGTACTTGTGCAATTTCTAAAAAAATATATTGCTCCATTGCTCTTAAATTCAACATTTATCACCGACATAGTAAGTCATAGACAACCATTTCATGAAAATATATTTATGGCTCATTAAAAACTATTACTCTGACCTACATACCAGTATGTATTAAGAAGCATAAAAATATTATTACAGCACACTATGTAGACAATTTTTAAGATATTATAGATATACATAGATATTATTTTATTTAATTTTAGAGTTTACCGCAAACGCCAACGATAAAGAGTTTTTCAACAATTTTCACGGGGACTCAAATCAGGATAGTTCGGGGGATCAGGGCCTTCAACAAGACAATGTAAGTATGCTTATAAATTTGTAAATCTATCTTTTAAAATTGCTTACACACGGAAAAAAACATAACAAAATAAGACATATTGTAATCATTTTTATTGGGCGAATTCAAGAAATTACAGCGATTCGCGATTTAGAATAAAAATCACAGTATTTCAACACAGCCAATTAAGTACCCGTTTTGGGTTTATGGGGTTGTGTGCCAGTAGTAGAATAGGGTTAGGTATACAAATAATACTGGGATCAAAAAGCGCTTTTCCACTTTATTAAGGGCTTGGCCATCCAAATCAGCCACGCCTTTCAGTTCGCCTGGCAAATATCCTATCAAAAGTTAATTTTTATTAACAATTTATTGCATTTATCAATAAAAATTTCATATAAAATTTTTCCAATTGTTTCCGGAGATAATTTCAGCTGGAAACTATGAATGACTGTTCTATAAATATTGTTATCTACTGTTTGAAAACAATTGAAAGTATTTTTACTACGGAAAAATAATTGTTTAATAGCGGTAATTAATTGACATCGGTAAATTAGAATGATAATACTGGTGAGACACATAAACAAAGGAATTCCTGGTTGTATTAAAAAGTAAAATAAATTGTACAGTTTTTAAAAATTATGGATAAGAGCAAATTAATTAGATAATTGTTTATAAACAACGGTAGTTTTTATCTTTAGTACAGTACCTAATAATAATTTGAACCGCCCATAGAATTCAGGTTAATGGCCATATCTCTTTTAATAATTAGGTTATAATATTAGGATAAAAAAATTGTTAAAGAAAAGTGAAGCTTTAACTTTGGCGTAAGCTTTGTTATTTACTGTTAACAATACATCTTACAGGGTGATTAAAAGTTTTTGGAAAAAATGAAAAATTTTTAATCTCTCTGTATGATGTGCTGTTAAAAGAGAGTAATTATAATAAAACATCAGAAATAAGTACGGGTATAATTTATTCGCAAATAAGATTACTGCCTTTCAACAGCTCATCACACAAGGCGATTAAAAATGATTTATTTTTGCCAAAAACTTTTAATCACCCTGTAAGATGTATTGTTAACAGTAAATAACAACGGTTACGTCATAGTTACAGCTTTGCGTTTTTTTAACATTTTCTTTAGTTAATTGTCTTAATAATCAAATTATTAAAAGAGATATGGCCATTTAAAATAAAGCATTTTTGCATTGAAGCTTATGTACTAGGTTTATATCGAATAGTTGAAGCTAGCTTGAGTTAAAGCCGGCTTAAAAAAGCGATATAAACTCGCTTGAATGTGACTTGAATCGTTCAAGTCAAGCCTAAAAATAAGTAGGGTTGAGTTCACTAAAGCCGATTAGAAACACGATATAAACCAACACCAACTCGTCGGTGTTGTATAAACGATTTAAGCAGGCTTAATAACCGCCTAACTTCAGATGAATGCTTCCTCGAACGTCATCAGTGTCAATCTCATATATGATTTTGACATTTTTATAAAAAATATGAGTTGAAAAACAGGTGAAAAAGCTTTTAAACATACTCACACCAACAACCAACGAAATAAAAAGTTAGGTTTGTTTTTCATTTGATGTCCACTGTGAAGTTGGATGCAAAACTGCCGCATGCGTACGACGATGGCCTGAAATGTGCTTGACCTCGCTTTTAAATCGACTTTCAAGTCACCGAAATAAACACGTAGACTTGGTAATCGCTTCAAATCCGCTTTGTTTTCAAACCGGCTTCAACTATTCGATATAAATGTATCCTCGTCCACTCACGGTTCCCAACAGATAAACTCGTGGTTCCGCGCGTATGCATCCTATACGGTCCAACTGGACAGGTCCCGATCTTCCCACTTTGTTTGTTCTCTTATCCCTAGAGTTTCTAGATTGTGGAACCTGCTGCTCGCGGAAGTCTTTCCTTTCCCACCAAATCTTCAAGTATATAAGTCCCGTGTCAACGAACTGCCTCTTACCTCGCTTAAGACACCCACGGTACGTTAGTATTTAGGATTTTAGCCTTCGTAGTGGATAAAAAAAATTTAGTCATGGAAAAAATTGAGCATATGCGATAATTTTGGCGGAGTGTGTAGAAAAAGTCAGCCTACAAAGTTCGTTAGGTGTTTTAGTGATTGTCACAATCGATTTGGTTAAAAAAATGCAATGAAGGAAATTGTACAAAGTCGTTATATTCCAAACACTTTTCCTGGCTTCATATAAGGTTTGTTCCAACAGGCTGTCAGAAATGTGTGCCATGTTTCTAACATTATACAATTGTTTGTTGTTCCAGCAGTAGTTTTAAGATGTTGAAAACATGTTGGAAACTGTTTGAAAAGTTTGCAAACTTTCTTCAAACATTACTGACAATTTTTAACATAACCTTTCTTGTATTGACGTATAAACAGTATGCACGCCTTGTTTATTTTTCGTTCCAGCAGAAAACTGTTGCCAACATTTCTTACTAATGTTTGTAACAAGAGGTTTGTATCAGGAACAGTTTGCAAACCGTCAGGCTCATGCGTAGAAGATAAAATCCGTTGAATTTTGTCTCGTGCGCATGCTCTGACAGTTTGCAAACGGTTTCTAACTGCTGTAGGAACAAGCCTAAGATCTGCGTTTTACGATTGTTGCTAACATGTTTCCAACATTCTGCTGGAACAAACGTATATACTTACCCAGAACGGTGAGGGTTAACCATTTGATTCTTTAACTAGGTTGTTAGACAACGATGTAATAGTATATTACATTACAAGTGTGGAAAATGACTAATTTCACACGAGTGTGAATATTGTAGCACGAGGCGTTAGCCGAGTGCGACAAACCCACGAGTGTAAGAAAGTCATTTTCACACGAGTACTGTACACTATCTGCGTTTTACGATTGTTGCTAACATGTTTCCAACATTCTGCTGGAACAAACCTATATACTTACCCAGAACGGTGAAGGTTAAGCATTTGATTCTTTAACTAGGTTGTTAGACAACGATGTAATAGTATATTACATTACAAGTGTGGAAAATGACTAATTTCACACGAGTGGGAATATTGTAGCACGAGGCGTTAGCCGAGTGCGACAAACCCACGAGTGTAAGAAAGTCATTTTCACACGAGTACTGTACACTATTTTCCTACGACCACAAATTATTCACCAAAAAAAAAATTAAAGTTTGTCTGTTCAGAAAAATAAAAACAATTGAGAACTTTGCAACACTAGGGTGATATTTACTTTGCAACACTAGTGTGATATATACTTTTCCTCACTGCTATATTATACTGTTTTGGCAATATTTTTACATCGAAAATCACCTACCTAGAAGCATTAGTAACTTTTTATCATTTTGGAATTTAAAAGGCCCTCACTTAATAAAAATTGTATGGTTTTGTTAGGTAATAACGCTAATAGTTTAATACGGTTTTCTGCTATTATAAGGGTTTTTTAAAAATTATCGATTCTTACATATTTTAGACACTCTTCTAAATAAAACGTAAGTGGTGCATATCCAAAATATTCCGTTTTTTAAAAAATATCAGTAAATAAACTTACGGGACCGGGAGTGAAGGTGCTGGGTGGGTAAAATTGGTAAAACTAGTTAATGAAACTGAACATCACATGTAAAATTAAGTAAAAATAACAGTTTTTCCTCATATTTTTAAGAAAAATATAAAAATATGAAAATTGTTAATGCATAACCTAAAGTCCTTAAAGTAAGGAAAAACGACTACCAAACGTCAGCTACCATGCAAAATATGGAAAGCATTTGGCAACGTCGGAAGGGTCTGATTCTATTTATGAATGGATAAAAGAAAATTAATTCATAAAGTGTGTATTAGCCTTAGGTTTAATTAGGGATTAAAAAAAAAGATTTAACTAGTTGTTTGAGTACACGAAGAAAGAGAGAGAAACGAATTTGATCTATAGGCTTTTTTTCTCTGGCGCTTTAGGTCGAACGGTCAAGCAGCAAGGCTGCCTCTATAAGTGCACGTGCTCAAAGGTAGAAGGAGATTTTAAATTTGATCTACTTACCTGACAACACTGTGCCAGTCAGTGAAAGTTGTTTTTGTGGTTATGTCTATTTTTGTTTATGTTCTTTATTTTTCGTAAATTTTAATAAATATAAAAATAAGATGATTTTCGCTAATTTGGGTTCTCCACCGTTTAAGGTAAATAAAAAGTTTTTTTTACTGTCACTACAATAAATATGTCACTTGCAAACCAATAGCATAGCACCATTTTATTCACCTTAAACGGTAGAACCCAAATTAGCGAAAATCATCTTATTTTATATTTATTAAAATTAACGAAAAATAAAAACATAAACAAAAAATAGACATAACCACAAAAACAACTTTCACTGACTGGCACAGTGTTGTCAGGTAAGTAGATCAAATTCAAAATCCTTCTACCTTTGAGCACGTACTGTTATAGAGGCAGCCTTTGCCGCTTGACCGTTCGACCTAAAGCGCCAGAGAAAACAAGCCTATAGATCAAATTCCTTCCTCTCTTTCTTCGTGTACTCAAACAACTAGTTAAATCTTTTTTAATCCCTAACTAAACCTAAGGCTACTACACACTTTATGAATCCACTTTCTTTATCCATTCATAAATAGAATCAGACCCTTCCGACGTTGCCAAATGCTTTCCATATTTTGCATGGTAACTGACGCGTTTGGTAGTCGTTTTTCCTAACTTTTAGGACTTTAGGTTATGCATTTACAATTTTCATATTTTTTATATTTTTTCTTAAAAATATGAGGAAAAAACTGTTATTTTTACTTAATTTTATATGTGATGTTCAGTTTCATTAACTCGTTTTACCAATTTTACCCCACCCAGCACCCCTTTTTCACTCCCCGGTCCCGTAAGTTTATTTACTGATATTTGTTAAAAACGGATTATTTTGGATATGCACCACTTACGTTTTATTTAGAAGAGTGTCTAAAATATGTAAGAATCGATAATTTTTTAAAAACACTTATAATAGCAGAAAACCGTATTAAACTATTAGCGTTATTACTCTAACAAAACCACTACAATTTTCATTAAGTCAGGGCCTTTTAAATTCCAAAATGATAAAAGTTATATATTGCTTCTAGGTAGGCGATTTTCGATGTAAAAATATTGTCAAAACAGTATAATATAGCAGTTAGGAAAAGTGTATATATCACACTAGTGTTGCAAAGTAAATATCACCCTAGTGTTGCAAAGTTCTCAATTGTTTTTTATTTTTTCTGAACAGACAAACTTTAATTTATTTATTTTTTGGTGAATAATTTGTGGTCAATAGGAAAATAGTGTACAGTATCTCGTGTGAAAATGACTCTCTTACACTCGTGGGTTTGTCCACTCGGCTAACGCCTCGTGCTACAATATTCCCACCTTGTGTGAAATTAGTCATTTTCCACACTTGTAATGTAAATATACTATTTCCTCTTTTCAAAAATGCTTGTTTCTAACCAAGACACAAACCAAAAATCGGGTAATTTCTATAAATACTTTTCTCCATTTTAAATACCCATTTTAATAAGGTAATTACCAATGTTTCAATTTTGTATATATATCTTAATCTCAATCGCTAGATAATTATACCCAGGGTTAATTATAACGTGGTTATCGTTTTCAGTTTTCTACTTTTTGTCAATGATATGATTATAACTTGATTAAATATAAGGTGTATTTCTCACGAAACGAGTTAAAAGATAAGATAGAATTTGGTTATCCAAAACAAACAGTGACAAGTATTGATACAAGTTGAACAAATAAACAAACCTGTTTCTTGGAGTCGGTACAGATTAGGTGCGTTCAAAAATAAACATGCGATCGGTAAGTAAACATTAAAAGCGATGTCTTCAAAAAGGTTGTTCCATCCTTAGATCAGCTATATACCTGACCTAAGGGAAAAACTTATTTATTGACAGTATTGGTAAATATACAAGGTGTCTTAAAAACACGTTTTTAGGGAAGAGTAAGTGTTTTTAAACTGGAACATCATGTATATTTTGACAAATTTTCACTTTATTGAATTCTATACCTACACATCATACGTGATTAACAGTAAAAAATAAGAATACATATTTTGCTTCTAATTATTTTTAAATAATTCTATTACTCCTTAAGTGACAAATAATATGATATAAGATGTAACCAACTACCTTCCATTGTAAGAAATATGGATATGGATAGGTCAGCTATTTAATATATTTTTATACATATTTACTTACTTAACCTAAAAACTATCAATAAATTAGTGTAGTGTATTATACATTTTTGATGTAGAATTTAGTACAAGATGATTTAAAAACCCATCACGAAACTTAAGGGGTGATTCTACTTGACAAAATAAGGATAGAGCTTCATATAATTTTTTCAAAATGTCATTCGTTTTCGAGCTACAAGCCGTCAAATGTCAATTTTTATTTTGGTTTTTTCGCCATATTGCATTAATTTTTTAACCAATCCAGTTGATATTTGTCATACAAATCGAGCTTTGCAGATTCTAAAATTTTAAAACAAAGGAACATTTTTTAAATACAGCCAGAGGGTACTTTACCTAAAACTTAAAATTTATTTACATACATCATAACTTTTTATTTTGACAGATAACTCAAAGCTGGGGGCGCCATTTTATAGACAATCAAAAACTTAAAAAATAAGGTATTTTTATTAAAATCGATAAACCTCACCGTTTAGGCACCAATAAACATCAAAGTTTTCATCAATTTCAATCAAATTACCTACATGCATATAGGGTGTCCAGTAACTCAACCGACAAACTTTACGGGGTGATTCTACAACAGAAAATACGAAAAAAACTTCATATAAACATATGTCCTAAACGTCTTAGTTTTTGAACTACGGTATGTTAAATATTTAAAAAAAAATACTATTTTTAAAAATATTTATTAATAATTTAAGTTATTTCGCGTATTAATAGAGTTGGGACACCCTGTATATAGGAGATTTACCTAAATAAGTTTCAGGCTATGTTTATAGATTAGCTCTTAATTTTATTTTAAAAAATGTTGCATTTAATTTTTGGAAAATTTGTCACAGAATACAATATTAGACTATTAGACAAATGGTTTAAAATTTTTGGTATAAGATTTATTTTAATTTTATTTAAAACAAAAATTAATTAGAAACTTTGTTATTAAACGTAATAAATTGTATCTCGATGCATTTTCTCCATTGTTAAATTAAAATCGTTTTTTTAAGCGGGTACTTAAACTAAGTTCTATTGTTCTATTTTAACAACAGATAAGTGATGAGGATTCGCTTTTGGAACATATTTTTTGTCTGGGAAATAACCAAATAATTTTTTTCCATAAATTCCAAAGCAAAAAAAAATCTTTACCAAAGGGTTCCTCTTGACAACAATTGCATCTAGTATATATTTGGTGTGGGTCCCAGGTCTCCGTTTTAAGATAAAATATTTGAAAAAACCTAACAAAGCCCTTGGCCTTATTCAGTTTGCAAAATTTTCAATTTTTTTGAAACAAAATTGTTTTTTAAATTATGACAAAACCTATATACTTGATCCTAACGAAATTTGACATAATGTTTTATAATAGCATAAAGTTTTTTGAAGCTAAATACATACATAGGTTTTCAGAGAAAACATAACATGTAAAAATACGCGGTTTTTGTTTATTGCTATTTTTCAAAATGTACAAATCTTTTTAGGTAATCCTACCTGTAAAAAAATAATTAAAAAACTTTTATCTTTTCGATCTTTCTCCTTACGACCAAAACTTACAAAGCTATTAGCAATGAAGGTATCGATTTTATTTACATTTTGGTTATTTAACAATAATTTTAGATTTGAGAGGGCAAATATCGTATTTTTTTCGATACATTTTTCTTAAAGGTGTCAAGCTTGCCACCTCGTACAATTAACCAAAATTAGATCATGTAGATCTAGTGTTTGTCAGCTTTAAAATTCATACTAAACCTAACTTTTTACTTTTCAGGCCCTAGTTTACCGAGATGGAAACCTCTTAAGCGGCCCCCTGGAAGCTCTGATCCAACACATGGTCCCCACAGAATCCTACTATCCAGATCGCGCCTACCTGTTCGCGTTTCTCCTCTCTTCCCGGTTGTTTATCAAACCCCACGATCTCTTAGCCAGAGTTCGGGCGTTAGGGGACCAACAGCAGGGATTAGGGGTAGCCAACCCGGAGCACCTATGTTACAGCAGGGAAGGTTCGCTGAAAAAATGGTACAGTTACTTGCAGAATGGACGGAGCAGTTTCCCTATGATTTTCGGTAAGCAATAATTGTTACCGCGGTTAAAGCCTTAGACATTTTGGCTTATCGCCCAAATTTGGTAATTGTTTTATTGGAAAAAAATGTGCCACTATTTATGGCGAGGTTGTGGGGTTGACGGACGGCTTATAATTTTTAAGCATGGTCAAAGATTCTTTGGAGTAAATAGACTCTTTTTAAAGGCCTTGCATCAGTTTTTCAGAAAACTTTTTAAGCTGTTAAAATTTAAAAATTATTACAAAAAGCTATTTTTAATGTCGGTAAAGACCCCTTTAGCAGCACACAATCAATGTTATTAATAACCAAAATAATGGAGCGTAATTAATCGACTTTGTCTCAATAATGGTCAAATAATTTTAAAAAACAAGCATTAAAAATTGAATTTTGAGGGGTTGACATTATTTTATCATGTTTTAAATCACTCTGCATATAAATTAATTATTAATAGAATCTCTATAAACCTCTATAAATCTTACGAAAGTGTTTGTTAGAAAATGAAAATAGGGTTTTGTAAAAGTACTATATTTTTTATTGCTACATTAAGTAGCGAAATCTAGTTATTCCAGCTACAATATATTTGTGTTTTTAGGGATGAACGGATGATGGAACATGTTAGAAAAGTAACACAACAGTGTTGTGCTCTTAACCCAAGTCTAAGGGCCAATGTTTCCCTTTTGCTCCACAATCTGCATCCTAGACTAACGGCCCTTGAAGAATACGAAAAGTCCCTTGAAAACCAGGTAAGATCATGTTAATTGAACTTAATTAATTCTTATAATGATAAACACGTCTTTAAGTTGCAGAAAATCGACCTCAACACCATTATCTTTACCTCAAATAGTGAGTCCAGATAATTAAAAATAATGAACTGGTATTTGTTACTTTTCCAGAAATATTTTCACTTTCTCAGCTTGTTATATAAATATTTATTATGTCATTAGTTATATTTTAAAATTTACTCTTTTTCAGAGTAATATTGCGTCCTCCGATGAAAACATTACCTGTCCAGATATATCTGAAGCTTGCCCGAATCCAGAAAAACTTGCCCAGCAGCTCACCCACGTCGAATTGGAAAGGTATTGCATTGATTTTTTCTGCAAATTGTTAACTAAATGGACACCATGCCGATTTTGATATTTTTTTGCACACGGTGGTTTTTTGGGGCGCTGAAAACATTTTTTGGTGGCTATGATTCGTTCTTGAAATATTCATCAACAAACTTGAATAAGAATCAGGTTTTTAAAACGTGTATGTGGATGCAAAAGCATTAAAATCGAAATTGCCATTTTTCTAAAGTTTCAAGTAAATTATTTCTCTAGAATTATTTCTAATTTTTTATTTTTTTAGGTTATCTTTTATTGGTCCAGAAGAATTTGTCCAGGCTTTTGCGAAAGAAAATCCCGCCTTAGAAACTTCATTTAAAGATTTGAAAAAGACCAGAAATCTGGAACAGTACGTCCAGTGGTTCAATAGGCTGAGCTATTGTGTAGCAACCCAAGTTTGTAAAGTAAGCAGAATATTAATACCATCTAAAAGAAATGTTATGTTTGATCTTCAAGAATTAATGTTTTAAAAAGAAACCCTAAAAAATAACCACTGTTTTTCTCGTTTTTAGTATCAAAAAAGAAGCAAAGGGTAAAAATGGTGGAATACTGGATAGAAACTGGAAGGGAATGTTTCAACATAGGAAATTTCAATAGCCTTATGGCCATCATAGCTGGGCTCAATATGTCACCAATATCAAGACTGAAAAAACTGTAAGAATTTAAAATAATATGTCAGCTTTTTAAAAAAAACTACTTGTCGAAATTCTTAATTTCTCTCTGTATGACTAATTGTTTTCTATTTTTTCAGTGGAACAAAATACAGTCTGGTAAATTTGCTATACTGGAGCATCAAATGGACCCCAGCAGCAATTTCAGCAGCTACAGGAGCACCTTAAAAGCAGCAATGTGGAGAAGTGCTGGCGCCACCGATCAGAGGCAACGGATTGTGATACCATTTTTTAGTTTGTTGGTGAAAGACTTATATTTCTTAAATCAAGGCTGTTCCAGCAAGTAAGTTAAAATTTCATAAACTTCATATCTCATATCTTTATTTTTCGATGAGACTATGACATCTGACAAAATTGCAAGTATATCAAAAGTTTTTCTCATACACTCTATAGTAGGGGAGCCCACGATGCTAAATGGGGATTTACTCGAGCGATATCTATAGATATCTATTAGGTTGCAAAGCTTAGATGATAAAAAAAAATTATATAATGTATACCTTTTCATCGGTGGGGAAGCTTACTTCGGCTTGTGGAAATCGTTCTGATCATATCGGATTACATATTTTTCGTTATCCTTATCACAATTATTTTAGTCAGTTTTTCTTATAATATTTTTATTTGACACTGTAAGTATGTAATTTTTGTTTACAGACTTCCAAACGGCCACATCAACTTCGAAAAATTCTGGCAGCTAGCCAAACAAGTCACGGAGTTCATGGCATGGAAACAGGTGACCTGTCCTTTCGAGAAAGACCACAAAGTCATATCGTTACTTCAGAATAACCCAGTATTAAATGAGAACGCTTTGGCCAGGGCCAGTTTTGAGTGTGAACCTCCAGATAACAACCAAGAAAAAGAAAGGTGCAAGACTTTAAAGGCGGAAGGTGGTAGTAATACCTAAAGTAGTTTAAGGTTCTTTACCATATAATTTTTTCTATAGGAGGTTTTGAGGTTCCTTTTAATACCTTTTTAATGTTGGAAAACCCTATCATACGACATGGTTTCCCAAAATCTTATTGCGCCATTGGGTAAAAACAAACGTAACTTTTGATTTTACTTTTAAAAAAATTAAAATGTGCAGTAAAGGGACAATGAGCCTAGGTTTTTATTTAAAAAAAATAAGATATTTGTCCTGTTTTTGTTTTTAACCATGCAGTGTGTGATAGAAATGCTAATCCATATGGAACACGGGATTATTATTAACAGGATATTTTTATTATTTTCCGGAATTATTTACTTATCGGACACCACGCCGATTTTAATAATTTTTCTGCATACGGGAGTTTTTGACTCCCTGATCACGAATCTGAATTTTAAATCGGCTATGTTTTGTTATTGAGATATCCATCATCAAACTTGAAAAGCAAATTTATCATATTTTCACTATGTTCCCCCTTTGTTTGCACACAATTCTTAATTTAGATCTAAATTACCACACGATATTTTATAAACCTGTTTTTTTTAATTTATTTTACACAAATTTTTCAATAAATTGCGCCATGGCTACTGCGATTGAAAGTGAAGCTTTATAATTTAATGAATTTTTTTTAAATAAATTAAAAAAAACAGGTATTTAAAATGTGTTAAATTTAAAGCCAATTAAGCGTAAAACTCAAGAATTTCTTGCAAAACAGATGGAGGAATAAAGTAAACTTTAGGTTAGGTTCTTCTTCAATGATGATAAATATCTCGAGAATGAAACGTTGCCGACTAAGTATTCAGATTCGTAATCAGCGCCCCAAAACACCTCCGCATGCAAAAATCATCAAAATCGGCGTGGTGTCCGATAAGTAAACAATTATCTTTTATTCATATCTAGATTTCTACGGCTAGATCCAAAAGAATACATCCATATACTTGACATGTATTTTTTCACTAACTTTTAAATTTATTGCAAAAAATAGCCAATGCAACATTACCAAATGCCTAGCAAGTTAGTTTTACCAAAATTTTAAATTTCCATTATTTTTCTTAAGGATGTAACATTTCTTTCATTACTGTAGGGAAGCTCGATTTTGTTTATTTTTTGGTCGGGTTGTGAGCTAGTTTTCTCAAAACCTGACAGAAATTTGACTTTGGTAAAGAAAGTTATTTTTTCATATTTTTAATCTATTTAAGTTTTATGTAACCGACGTTTCTGATATGTATGCCAGGAATCATTTTCAGTTCCACTACAAGGTACAAAAAGTCCATAGTATCTATGGTTTTATTTAAACAAAGTACACATTTATACCTTCATATCACTTTTATTTTTTTATAATATATTTTGTATAGTTCTGTAAATATAATTTTTCTCTTATTTTAGTTTTCTGTAATTTTGTTGTATATACTTGACGTTGACGTTTCATTCTGTTTATTTGTATACTATAGTTTAAACAAAGTTTAATTTTCGTAAAAAGATATTTTATTTTTGCAACTTATTGTGATTTTTTTAGGTTTAAGTTTGTTTTAAGAATCGAATAGTTTTGTTTTCGTATACAGAGTATTTTAGAAAGTACAGTTTATTTCTACAAGGATTTAATAAAACCAAAAATACTCTCGTTTGCTAATTAATATCATAAAATGCTCTAAAAAACAAGGGTAAGCTTTTACATAATCTGTATAAATGAAATATAAAAATGTAAAAAACATTCTGTATGCTAAAAAAATAGTTGGGACTTATTACTGTTGCCAACAAATAGGTATGTTAAAATTTCAAGACCCAGTGTAAAAACCATAAAATAATTAGATTTTTGTTAGAATTTCATATGCCATTGTCCAGAATTTTTTTCAGTTGTGTCAAAGGGACTTTTAACTTTATATCTTTTTCTGATTAATAATTTTTATATTTATCATGCGGTACCATCTATCATTTCACACCCTGTATGTATTTATGTTTATAAGATAATAAACATGAAGCACTTAAATTTGGAAGGTGATATATTATAAATATAACTTTTTAAAGTTTTGGTCAAATTTTAGGGCAACCTGTAATTTATATTAAAAGAAATTAAAAGAAAAATTAAAATATTTTTTTATATGATACCAAAAGTATGTGAAGAAGATGTAACTCTAAAATTCAAAAGGCAACAAGGTGGTGAAATATTGCTTTAAAATTTGGTTTTATTTTTAAATTACTTTTATTGTTTAAAAATATTGTTTACGTCTCGAAATACATTATTTTTATTTATCCCAAATATCTCTAATAGGTATTAAACAAATAATTTGTTTTTTTTTAACAAAAAAATTTAAAATACATACAGGGTTAGTGATTATGATTGACATTTTTATTTCAAACATTTTGTTTTTATTTTATAGAAGTATTAAGGAAAATTTTCATACTTTTTGCAAAGTTTTTTCTATCTCTCTTTCAGTTTAAAAAAAATGTTCTGTTACATTTTTTTATTTTACAAACAAGAACCCTGTAGTTATAATTTAAATTATAATATATTCCACATTTATTTTTAATTGATTATGTTTTTATAAAACAAAATGTTTTAACTTATTCTCAATAACAAACAACACATGTTTTTGTTTCAAAAAGTGGTCCTTATTTTTGCCTATGTGAACGTTTATATGTGATGCTAATAATATTTATAAATATATTATAAGTAGAATAAACTACAAGTATAAAAATTACAAAACTTACATTTGTATCTATACACACATGTAGTGGGCTAACTTAGAATAACTAATACTCAAATTTGAAGGTTTTCGAGTAGGTGGAGCCATTTTGTAAGCATCTATACTTCTATAATATTTTATACCTCAATGTTTTTTACAAATATTTATACATCTTTGTATTGTACTTAATAATTTTACTCGTATTTTGACCAATGTATTCTACAGCAGTATTTGTGCGAGTATTTGTTAGAGATGCTGCAAGTATTGATTTATTTTTGCCAGTTTTATTTAGCAGAAGGACTTATTATATACCGGGTGTTTCTCTCCTTAATGATATGCCATCATTCTCCTCTCTTTACTCGATTCTGAATGGATGATGTATCCAATTTTAATCAAATCTTATACTATCAATTATTTTATTGTTGTGTAATTTTAAATAATAATATTGCATAGCCTTAAATTTTCCCAACAAACTTTTTATATTTTTGAAATAAGACATTTTAGAGTCTGTGTGCTATTTAAAGCATTTGTTCCATTAAGATGCACCCATTGTTTTTATCAATATGATGAATTATTTTTTACCAGAAAAAAGTATTGTTGTGATATTTTATTTAAAATTAAATATACAGAGTGCACATTTAGTGAATTAAAATTATTTACCAAATAAAAAAATTGACCATTATAAATCTATTTTGCTAAATGATACTGACACTTTTTTTACGTTTAATCGCATTTTTGCCACAAAATGCTTAATTTTCACCGCAATTTAGATATTAAAGAAAAAACTTAAGACTTAAATTTATCAGTATTCTAGTCATTAGGTAAGGATATCGCGTACCGCTTACGTATTACATTTAAGCTATTCAAATGTAAAAATTATTTGTATTGTATCAATAATAAAATGTTTTTGTGTATAAATATGGTACTAAAAGATATTCGTGTTTTATTTACTGCCTGTCACTACCAATAAGCCAACCTAAAAAACTTTGATTCTCTTTTGCTCGAGAGAGAACGACTATAATTTTTTTCAGTGCTCAGTGCTCCAATGAACCCTGTGTGACAAAATTGACTCATCTATCTTGCCCAATCTTCCCATACCAAGTCAATTACCCTAAATTAAAATTTAAGGACAATAAAAAAATACTTCAAGTTTTACCAGGGCCGTATTAACTGTTTGAGGCGCCCTAGGCTACAATTCCCGGGGCGCCTATTTTCAACCAAAAAATTTTTGAAGAGCAAAAAAAGTGCTCTCCTCTCCGTACCGCCTATTTGCAGTACCAGGCGCCATACTTTACCACCCGAGAATCATTCCAAATCCCCTATTCACTGAGAAATTACTCACCAAAAATCCCCAGTCCACCTAACTTGTTTAAAACCTCCCCTGTCTAGGGCCTATTACTCCCCTGCCTGGCGCCCATTTTTTCATGGTGCCCTAGGCTGTAGCCTAGTGAGCCTAATGGATAATACGGTCCTGAGTTTTACTAAAAATAAAAAATATATTTTGTTAGTATGTTTAAAAAATCGCTGTTTAAGAATTAAGCACAATTCTTTTGTTATCGTTGTTTAATGGTGAGATAGAGATTTTGGCGTCCTCTGTTGTTGTGGCGCTGAAGCTAGGGTTAAAGGAAACCTTTTTTAAAAGACACTTTATAAATTAAATTTTCTTCTACAGGATAGAT
This sequence comes from Listronotus bonariensis, assembly GCA_014170235.1. NCBI lineage: Eukaryota > Metazoa > Arthropoda > Insecta > Coleoptera > Curculionidae > Listronotus > Listronotus bonariensis. The sequence continues at coordinate 49,859 of JACEGR010003148.1, read as the reverse complement.
GGCGCTTAAGCTACACTGTTTAGAAAACCGAAATACTACATTTTAAATTTTCCTAATAAAACTCTTAAAGCATATGTCAACTAGAAGCAGTATCCGATTGGCGTGCGTAAGAAAGAAAAAAATAAATCTACCACCACTCTTTCTTGCTTCGCACAGAGATTAATCAGAAAATAAGTCTGAAAATGTGACTGCTTCTCTTTCAAGCACGCAGTGCTCATGGCCAGCCACAGGGCAGTCTCTAATAGATTTATGTTCCAAGCTAAAACTTCAAAATTAAACTGACAGCTGACGTCTCTATTGGTGTATTCCTTTTATGCTCTAGAACCGCCCGGAACGACACCAAGGGTGTTCCTTTTACAATTTTTTGACAATATTTCATGTTGTAGAACCGTTCTTGGCACTATTGACAGTTCAGAGAACGGTTCAGAACGGTTCTACAAGGTAAAACTAACTCTCTCTGTTTTGTGGGTAAAAGGAATACACTATATGAAAACAATAAACAGAAAGTAAAAAAAAACATGTTTTGGCTTTAACAAAAATTAGGAATTTACTAAAAAATATAAAGGACTAGTAAAAATGAATTTGGAACTATTAGGTAAGTCCATTTTCTTCTTGTCTGCAACAATTTTCATACAATATTTTCTATTTAACACTAATTGTGTGTGAACTTTTACAGAATCTTTCGGTCAGAATTATCCTGAGGTAAGTATCTTTTTAAGTCACTTAATTATCACGGTTGTTCTGTAGTTCAAGTTGTACTTTAAAACTTTTTTACCAGGAATTTGATGGAACACTTGACTCCCTCTCAATTGCTCTTACCTGTGCATTTAATAAGAGAGGCACCTTGCTAGCAGTCGGTTGCAATGATGGAAGAATAGTCATTTGGGATTTCTTGACAAGAGGAATCGCTAAAATTATATCAGGTAATAAGAATTATTTAATAGTCCCATAAATTATTAACAGCTTAGATATAGTTAGTTGAAAGGGCTAGTTCCCAAGTGTACAATCTTTAATATTAACTAATTTTATAAAAAAATGAACCAAAAAACCTATAAATTAAAAAGTAATGCATTCATTCTTAAGTTTGAATACCCTGTTATGAATGTATTCATGGCCTACAAAATGATTTATTTAAATTCATTACCAAAGAATACAACTATTGCATCATTTATCTCATTTTTATTGTTATTACAGTATTAATTACACTTTGGAACTAAGCCCTTCAGCCACCTATTTAATGGCGGCGTAAAGAGGGGATGGGGGCGGTCCGGGCCGGGTGCCAAGCACCAAGTAGTGACAATGATAACTCATTCACACAGCCAGAGAATACTTATAGAAGAATCAGTCTGCAAAGACGTCGCTAACTAAATAAAGTCCAGATCGCTCTTATCATGCGGGTGTATCAGTTAATCATAGACAAACTTTTGTAGTTATAATCTATTTTAACTTGTTTATTAACATCTTTTAAATGTATCGCGTAAGTTAAATGAAACAGATATATGCAAGTTTTTAAAACAAAAAAGAAATACAATTATTAATATAAGTGGCTACATAACAATCAAATTAAAAGGATTTTGATTAATGGATGACATTTAATGTCAGTTTGATAGTTTAAACTTAAAATTATAAATATACAAAGTTTTTCTGTACATTTCTTTATCTGCAAGCGAAAAAATAGTTTAAAGTCCTAATATTTATTTCAAAAACAAAAAAGAAAAAATAGAATATCCCGGAAATACAGAAGAAGAAGTAGCTAGAGCTCTTTAAGTTGATTATATATATTGTATTTAATGACAAAAAATGCGATCTTATTTGAAAACAAAAAGAAAAAAATGCACACGGAAGAAGCGAAAGACTAGTGATTAAAGGAAATCTGTGAAAATAAAAATAAGGGACACTACTTTTAAATTACATAGACTAAAATATAACACAGTGGTTTTAAAGGTTGGTTTAAATAAACAATGTATATTAGAAATTTGGTAAAGATATTTACTACATTTAGGGATGACTCGGAAGATGAAGTTTTTTGATCCTATTAGTAATAGTGAAAGTTAAGCAAAGGAATTGCTATAGCATTTGATTTATTATGTAGGAAATTTTGTATGTTTTATCTTTAACTATTTTATGTTAAAGCTTTTTTGTAGCTTTTTTACATGCCCATTGTCTATTAGGTTTATAAATCAATAAACCTTTCTTCATATTTATACATTCTCTGAAATCTTCGATTTTTGGCTTCTTTCGTTTACAATTTTATTTATAAGATTGTTATTATTTATAATAATAATAAATAATTAAGCTGTTTCTTCTGACACATTACTTTTTATTTTCCTTTATAAAATAATTATTGTTTTATTAAAACAACGTTTTTTATTTGTTAAGTATTAGGCTATGCTTAAATAAATTAAAAAATACAATAGACTTTTATTTGGAGAGTTTTTCACTACATGGTGAGCCAAATTTGACATTTTTTGTAGAACACTCATGTTTCTGTATGTTTTACACAAAAACTAACCCCCATTTGCAAGACTTAAATTTCAAGCCAAACTTACAAACCAAACTTCTTCCATTTTTTTAAATCCTTTATTACTGTTTTTATTTTTAAAGTAAATTCTGTGAAAACATATTATCGGTCATGTAGGTGCTAAAATTAGATTTTTAAGTTAAATATTTTTATTTTTTAAAACACAAAAACTAACAAAGGAACGTCTGATTTCGGGACCTTAATTTCAATTTTTTTGTCCAATTCTAGCACTTGGGATAACGACACTAATACTGATTAGGAATTAATTTTTATTTTTTGTTTTTGGCGAGAGAGCCAAATTTAGTCCCACCGCCTACAAAACATTTTTTGAGTAGTGTAGCTTCGGAACATTTTTCTTTATCTCTTTGTATTTTTTAAACTTTATAAATAATTAAATGAAGTTAGGAAATATTTCAAGTTTATTTATTGTTTTAACAAAAAATCTTCTTTAAACTAGTCAAATTCTTGAGCTCTAAACCACCGGGTCCACTTAAGAAAGTCAAATAATTTATTTGAGGCAAAAAGTGTTCGCTTTGTCGCAGGGTTGGGCTGATTTATACCAATTGATTCAAATCACGATTTAAATCATGACATAATTCAACTGATTTTTTTATTTAAAATCGTGATTTAAGTCAAAAATGTTTTCTTTTATTCTTTTAATTGTTCAGAGCGATATTAAAAATTAACAACATAAAATAAAAATATTCTCAAAAATAAACTGTATAGCGCAACATCTTAAAAAAAATAAAAAATAGATATATTATTATAAACTTTATGTTTCTGCATTTTCGAATTTTTCTCTTTTTCTATGCCCATCCTGGTTCTAATTTTTAAATGTACAAAGCCAAAAGTGCTAAATATTCTTTCTACTGACGCAGATAAAGCAGTTGCGCACAGAAACTGTTTTATTATTGGCACATGTTTTGGTATTTCTGGTTTATCCTTTTGTAATAACGACCGGTCTATTCCGTTTACGTTAGAGGTAGCTAAAAACAAGACGCGACCGGAGTTTTTGGTAAGAAAGTTTGCTCTGATAAATATTTCAGCTGTCGATTGAATCCCTATTTTTTAGTCTAACAATAAAATAATTTTTAAAAAGCGAATTGGTATTTTTGTTAATATAAAATAAAAAATAGAAAAAGAACAAAAATTCCTGATTTTTTGAGAAAAAAGATTTTTAAAATAAAAATCAAAATTTGCCCAACCCTGCTTTATCGTCACCCAATCGTCGAGTTAAGGTTTAACGCAATCACAATTTATACGCTTATATCTAAACACGGCTTAATGTGTCAAAGTCAAAATGTCAGATGCTGAAGTAAACAACATTTTGGTAGCCACTGTGTTTTTAATTTGATTCATATGCATAATGACCTTTGGACCCGCACGTTAAGAGCGATTCCGACTATAGTCACCTACCTTCATGTTAAATGCATACTAATATTTTACATCTGGGCTATCACTGGGCATCTGCGTGTTAAAAGCGATAATGTACCTAATTGAATGTATTATCAAAATAAAGTCTCGTAAGCATATTTAGTAGTTGTTGTTTTATTTTTTGGGTGCCCCATAAGAAACCTCTACGCTATGCCGCCACTGGTCTTAATGTTTATTTTTTTTTAAGTATATAAGTTTTCTTTGATTATCTTGAATAGCTAGACATATCCATTTTATTTGCTTGTCTAGATATTTATAGTTTAAGAAAAAAAAAAACACAAAAATATCAATTACATAGAAAACAATGCAATAAAATTTGGGTAATAAGTCAAGATTTTGGAGTGTATTTTTTCCAAGCAGTGACTTCTTTTTTCCAGCACATGTACACCCTGTTTGTAGTATTAGTTGGTCAAGGAACAGTCATAAAATAGCATCGGCATCAACAGACAATACTGTCTGTATTTGGGAAGTTCTTACTGGAGAATGTGAACAAAAATATAGGTTAGTAACTTCTAAATACTTGAGTTTTAATAGAATACAGACAGACAGAAAAATGAAAATAACATAAAAACGGCATATTCAGGAATTATTATTTTCAGATTTCCCTGTCCTGTGCTAAAGGTTCAGTTTGAGCCAAGAAATTTAGAAAAGACTATTAGTATGTCCTATGAAACATGCAGCAGTCCTGGTTGATACAAATGGTGGTCATCAGGTATTGCCAGTAGATGAAGATGTAAGTATATTACAAACACCTTGTCTACAGTCAATATAGTTGTTATTTTGCATTTTTTTTATTCCTCTTTTCATTTCCTCCTTTTATTTTGTAAATCATGTTACAATGTTTAAGGTTGCAAGGTAAAATTATGGGCTTCAGAACTACAACTAGGTAACTTGAATTTTTGCAGCTTTTGAGATTTCTACATCAGCACATTCCTGAAGTGAACATCCTTTCAGTGGTAGAACTAGAGTAACCATAACTGATTTTATAGACATTACTATATGGCGTTATTTCAAGAAAACCACTACAGCTTCTGGCAAATAATTTTATAACCATAATTGTCTCAAAACTACTGTTTTTAAGTTACCTTGTTCTAGTTCTAAACCCACGAAATAATATTGTTACTCTATATTTAGTACTGCATTGCATTGAACCTATTATTGCAACATGCACAGCCGAGTTTTATTAAAATTTTAAATTTTTATTTATTTTTATCCCATACTTTTCTCTTTGCAAGTTATAAAAAGCAAGATATTTGAAGTTGAGTTACATAAAGAAAAAAAATATGTACCTTGACTATGACATGTCAAAAACTCAAAGAGTCATAATCTCTCAAAATCTAGTATTTATTATCTTTATCCAACACTTACATATAATATCTACATAATTGATCAGATTTTGAGGATATAAAAGTGTACTATAAGTCACTAGTGAGCTAAAGTACCCTTTAGCTCACTAGTGAAATATAGACAATACAAAATTTTGTTGCTGGTGTTGACAATGACAAGTAACAAATAATGGATGACGTTTTCAAATTATTTTCGATATTAAAAACGATTTATACGAAAGTGTTGGATAAAATTTTGTATTAGACACGTGAGTTATTACATATAAGTCACTTAAGAAAATTACCTCTCTCGCCCTTCGGGCTCGAGAGTTAAACTTTCTTGCGTGACTTATATGTAATATAACTCACTTATCTAATAAATAACTATTTTAAGCCATATTGGCAAAGGTGAAAATAACAATGGGTGCATTCAGGGAATTTACAGCGATAAAGCGGGCATACTAGATCCTCTCGAAATTAAATTTTGATTGATGTTTGGGAGATGTTATAAACTGTGAATTTTCAATGAACAAAATAAAAATCAGTAATACAACTTATTAACGAAGCCGATAAAGTCAAAAGTAAAAAAAAAGTAGTTCTGTAGCGCTGAAATAGAAACACCTTGAATGCCCAATGAGATTCTTTCAAAAATAAACCTAAACTTGTTATCAAGTATTCTTTTAGATTCTATTTGAAAAAATAAACAAAATGTATATTTAGGTATCTTTTTTATAACACGCTTTTATTAGCTTGGGTTGTATGTATGTATGTATGTAACGGAATCTTTAAGCTTAATTTTCAGCAACTTCCAGCGATTCGATTTCTTTGAAACTTTTGCACACGTATCCACAATGACAAATGTGACAATCTGCCAAACAGTATCCCGTTATCCCGATTAGGATCGCTTGTGGGATAAATAAATTCCTTTATAGATTTTCTGTAGTAGAGTAACAGAGAGGCGCGCTTGTGGCGGCTTCGGTTTGTATCGGCGACGTCGATCTCCGAGCTGGGCAGTGGAATGCGCGCCCATAATTTTGGATGGGTGTCCGGCGACAGCGGTGTTTTGGGCAGCGGCACGCCGGTGTTTCTGCTCGGGGAAGCGGACCGAGCAACAACCATCCAAGTTATGGAATGAATGGTGTGTGAATGAGAAGGAGTAGGGGTCAAGGTACAATAAGCCTTCGAGGCTGCAGTGCACCACCTAGGGAGGCGGTCGTCGGACCTGGGTGGGATGACCCCGAAAGGGTGAAAAAAAAACAGAGAAAGAGCTAGTGCGCGATCTGCGCAAGCGTGCAGTTTCGGACGTACTCTCAGCATAAGGCTGACAGAAACTTGTTCGAAGTAGTTGCGTTCTGAAACCCCATGCAACAGTGAAGCTTTAAATGAAATGATTAGATTACGAAATAGTTCGTGAAACATTTCAATATCACATGTCCGCAGAAAACTAATTGATATATCGAACTAAAAAATGAAAAATAAATAATAGTTTAAAAAAACTAAAAAACACGCTTTTATATGCAACCGAACTAAAAATTAGAAAATAATTTTTCATTACAAAGAGTTTGTATTACAGTAATAAAAGGTCAAACAATGAATTATAATTATATACCTCAAAATAGAATTATAATAAAATTTAAGATAATAACAGAATAATTCACTTCAGAATAAAAGCGTGGGGTGCTTAATATATTAAATGTTATAATTATTTTATTTGTAAATATCTATGAGGGAAAAGTTATGAAAAAATAGTAAAATGCACCCCACGCTTTTACTCTGAAGTGAATTATTCTGTTATTATCTTAAATTTTATTATAATTCTATTTTGAGGTATATAATTATGATTCATTGTTTGACCTTTTATTACTGTAATACAAACTCTTTGTAATGAAAAATTATTTTCTAATTTTTAGTTCGGTTGCATATAAAAGCGTGTTTTTTAGTTTTTTAAACTATCATGTTATTTGAATATAGCCAAAATAAGGCGCTTTAAGTTCCTTATTAGATGAATTATACTAAATGTCCTGTAGCAAATGCAGGGAGTTTAACATTGTAGCATCATTCGATCCGAAGCGGAATGACTACGTTTACACCGGCAACGCGAAAAGGAAAAGTGCTAGTTATGGATTCTAAAACTCTTGAAATCAAGCTAGTTTCCGGATCGTCCCTAGGAACTTCCAGCGCAACTGCCGTAAAAGCATAGAGTTTGCCAGGAGGGAGAGAGTATGATTTTATTATTTGGGTCCAATTTTTTTGTAATGCGTTTATTTTTTTTTAGTAACTTTTGATAAATACCGCAGACAGGGTGGATAAGAGTCTATGATAGTAAGGAAGTCCCTAACCCTTGGGAAAGATGGGTGAGCCTGAGCCCATACAAAAATTACAGGATTTAGTGAACAAGTGAGTTTTTTGGGGTGGGCGGGGGTTTCAAATTATTTTAGCAATACTGGATTAATTTATAAAAAATAGTAAATGACTTTATTAACATGAACATTGGAACTTTAGAAAAATACAGTATCTAATATAAGTACCTACTAGCATAGAAAAAAAAGGTTGATCATATATTTATTTATTTATTTATTTATTTCCAACTTTGCATTTTACTTAAAATTCATTTTACAGTGTCATACAATTTTAACAGGTAGCAAAATAATTTTGTTAATTGCATCTGAGTGACTAAACACCTGTATGTGCAGAACTTAAATCTAATTAATGTATTGTATTCATCCTATAGGAATTTAGATTATCAGATACATTGTTACTTTACCAATTAATAATACATACCTAAAAGAGGAAAAAAATATGAAAAAGGGTAAACAAATAAATTGTTTAATATGTTTTTACAGTTTAAAGACCTCTGGCAAGAAATTTTACTTGCTGCAATCTTTGTGACTGCTATTTTGACTTTTAAAACTGCAAATGATGCCCTTGATAAATTCTTGATAGTCAAAAAATTTTGCGCATTGAAGCTGGAACTCCTAAATGTTCCACTGGCCACTCTACCTAATGTTAGTCGCCAGTTTCAACTTAGTGGAATATTGAAAATTTACAGTAAATTCGCAAACGACTTCAATTTTAATTTCTTACTATTAAATATTTCCAAATAAAGCCCACTGATAAATTTTGATAGTCCAAAAATTTTGCGAAAAAAAATAGCACCTATTCTATATCCCGCGGTGCTTCCTCGAGGTAAAAATTTGCAAAAGAATTACCAAATGGCTTAGATTTGATTTTCTACTTTTTAAATATTTGTAAATGAAGCCTCTTGATTTTGATGGTCAAAAAATTCAGACAGTAAATATTTTTGCCAATGTATACGACTCACTCGGAGTTTTATATTTACATAAAAGTGATAAATATTCTAGCTTTAATTCTTTTATCTAGGACAATGTGGAAAATGTTCTTTTTCTGGTGATGGAGAGTATATTTGCGCTGGATCTGGCCAGGCAGCATGCCTTGTACATTTGGGAAAAATCAATAGGAAATTTAGTGAAAATTCCTGCATGGTACCAAAGGAGAACTTCTGGTGGATGTAGCTGGCATCCCGTACGACCTATCATAGCAAGTATTTCTTCAGGTTGGTAGTGGAAGATACGTTTTGTATAATGGAAAAAATCAATATTAATCAATGTATTTGCAGACCGTGTGCATTATAGTCATCATTTTATTTTCCTTAAGATTACAGAAATTTAAAAAGTAACTTTGTTTTTCAGGTGTTGTAGGCGTGGGCACAAACCAAGTTGAAAACTGGTCTGCCTTCGCCCCGGATTTTAAAGAGTTGGACGAAAAATGTCGAATACGAAGAACGTGAAAGCGAATTTGACATTGACGATGAAGATAAGTCAGTTGCCAGTGGTGGAGATGACAAAGAAGATACTGATCTAGAGGTAAAATAATAAATTTTGAGAAAGCTGTTTTTTTACTATACTGTTTTTTAGGTTGATGTATGTGCAATTGAAAAAGTAGCAGCCTTTTGCAGTAGTGACGAGGAAGGTGAAAATACTAATTGTCTGCAATTTTTGCCAATTGCACCTGAGGTATGTCTGTAGTAATTCGGTCCCTATAAAAGAAACAAAATAAATACAAATTTAAACAAAGCTCTTGGGATAGACTTCTTGTACATATTTTCTTATTGACTAAAAAATACTCCCTGTAGTACTCTGGCTCTTTTGGTAGAAGAGGCCAACCACATCTTGATAATTTCCTATTAAATTTTATTTTACAAACTGTCAAATCTTTAAATTTAGGGACACCTTAAGTAAAAGAAATAATTACAAAATCAAAGGTAATTTTGACCCCTCAGTTCAGTTGTCGCTGTAAGCACTGTTGCATTGCGTATAACCTGCTTATTTCAAATAAAATTCTGTAGCAGGCATCAAAACAAACACTAATTTAAAGTGAGAAGAAAAAGTTGAACTGTTAAAAAAAAAAGTTGCTTCTTTTAACTACTATGTTGTACTAAAATGGAGTCCTTTATCTTTATGTTAACGATTGAAAAAAGCATTCTTTTTACGGTAGTAGAAAAAAGATATTTTGTAGGTGGTTCTCAAATAGACTATGGATGGTGGAGGAGGATAACCATCTGAATGTTTTAAAAAGTGGTCCGTCGAAAGGAGCAACTTAAGGTAGCGCCACAGTAGCCAGAGAGAGGATTTTTAACCAATGAGCATGAATTATTAGAGTAAGATACAAAAATGAAAAAAGTACAGATAGATACAAAATAAAAAGGAAAGAAATACCAAAATTCCTCCACTGGCTACTGGTGGCGCCATCCCAATTTGCTACATTCCGATGGCCACTTTTTCAAGCTTCAGTCCGCCATAAAGATGGTTATCCTCCCCTCCACCATCCATGAAATTGACAAAGGAAAGGAATTTAGGGTTTAAAAATTTCAAAAAATGTATTTTTTTGTATTATTAAATAGTACAATATTTTTAAAATATCTCAAAACTTAATATTTTAAGTCGGTGGACACAATTTTCGAAAATTGTGAAACGAAGAATTTTTTTGTAATTATTTCTGACTCATTTTTTCGAGTCAATATATGGCGAAAATTTAACCAAAAAGTATGTTTTTGGTCAAAGTCTGTCAAAAATTCAAATTTTATTGTTATTATTTTTCCTTCGTCCAATAATGAGATTAATCTATGTACTAACAAAATATTTTGGTTCTTTAATTTTGAATAAACCAATAATGAGTTATGCTGTCCACGGCAAGAGCATTTTTTCTTGAGACGTCAAGGGAGATAAGGAACCAACGGCTAAGTTTTCAGAGTTTTTAAATGAATATTTCAAAAATACTGTTTAAATATGTATCTTTGATATGCTGAATGGTTTAAGTAAGATATATGATTGAATACAGTGTGGGCAAAATTAAACTTGCACATTTTTTAATACTAATAGCTTTTTATCTATTGCACCTATCTTTTTAATTTTTAAAGGGTTAATGGGTAGATATGTTTTCTCTAGGTTTGCCAATTCCAGTAGGGAAGCCCACGATGCTAAATGGGGATTTACTCAAGCGTCATAGAGACCTATTGGGTTGCAAAGCTTAAATGATAAGAAAACAAAATGTTATATAATGTATACCTCTTCATCGGTGGGGGAAGTGGCTATAGACTTTTAAATATGTCAAAAAATACTATTATTATTTTGGCTTGTGGAAATCGTTCGGGTTGTATCGGATTATATCTTTTGTTATCCCTGAATTATTTTCTTCAAAATAAAAAAATACCCACGCTCGAAAATGTTAATCTGACGTATTTCTTTGTAGCCCTCTGTTTTCTTTACGTCACTCTCAAATTGTCAGATTAGTGGAATATACACTGTTTGGCATGTAATTAACTTACCCTATTTTAATCTGACGCGATCGATAATTTCTGATGGATATATCTTTGTTTTTTATGATCGGCTCTGCATACAGGGCTCATATTTGGTGGAGGTATTTAACCGGGATCTGTGCACGGAATCTCGAGAGTTCTTTCTCGGTGCTCAGAGAAGTAACCAGCTCGGTTTGTCGTCTCCTGCGGGAACTTAGTGTGCTTTGACATTTGAGATTTGCAAAAGATTTTATTTTCTCTTTTATTTAAAGTGTGTCTTTTGAAAAAAGTTAAAGTTTATATTCAATTTTCTTTTTAAAACGATTTTATTTATGGATCTCCCATCTTTGACTTATGAAACCCAAGAAACGGGGCACAGTCCGCTCCAAGTCCTGGAAAACCACCAGGAACCTGAGATAGAGTCACGGGTAGATGCTGCCCCCGCCCCCAGCAACATCAGATCAAGGTATCCTCCGGTATATTAGTCTGTGCTGCGCTGTAGTAAATCCCTGAAATTTCCTCTTGGGCTCCACCACCATTTTGGTCAAATAGATTTAGACGGGACCGGACTTACGAGACTTTTCCAAAATGATTCTGTTGCAAAAGAAATCGAGATTATCTACAATTAGGCTAATACGTTTAATTTTAATTAATTTACTGGTAAGTTCTATCAGCATCCAACTGAGAAACCATTGGTAACCTCACAATTTTGATTTTTAAAGCACACTAAAAGAAAGTTCCCTGTTAAAACCGAGAAGAAATGCATGCTTTATGGGCGCATCTAATATCTACAAACAATCATAATTCGTGAATCCTTAAATTGTTGACAGATTTGCTTTTACTAAAACATTTCCCATAGTTTGTCTACAAGAAAAAGGTATTAGCTCAATTGTAGCTAAATCACATTTCTTTTGCAATGAGGTTCAAATACAATATTTTGAAAAAAGTCACGTAAGTCCGGTCCTGTCCAAATCTGGCCTAATCTAAAAGAAAACACATCTACCCATTAGCCCTTTAAAAATTAAAAAGATGGGCGCAACAAATAAAAAGTATATTGTTAGTTAAAAAGTGTGCAAGTTTAATTTTGCTCTACACTGTATATTAAAAAATAGTAAAATTCCCTTGAATCTCTAAAATCCTACCTAACCCTTAAGGTGCTTGGAGTCAAAATATATTTTATGGATTTGATTTTTTTAGATTGAAGATCCAGAAGATAACTGGACGGCTACAGACACGAACCTGACGCCTGCCAATCAGAACACAGGGCCACCACCTGCCAAAAAGAAAAATACAAATCGTACGATATCGCCTTAGAAAATGTCGCCGATGGAGGTAATGTTAACATTAAATTACAGTAGTATATTAGTATTGTATGTTACTTTTAAATAGAAGGACCGTTAGTTTTTAAATCTATATTTTTACAGAATATGTAGATTAGTTATGATTGTTTTTTAAATACAAATTCTATCTAGCCTTATTGTTGTTAATAGTGCAATAAAGAATATAGTTATAACTTGACGTTTAACATAGTACGATAGGATTTTATTATGATTTTTTGCTGATTTCGGGTCAGCTTATGGTAAAGTTTTTTCTATATGACATTGATATTAAAAAAATAAGATACCAAGTGTCTAAGGAGCCTAATTTTAGTTGTTAAAAATACTTTCTGAAAATTTCCAAATTCCATAATTGTTTTTAGAATTTTACTGCAACTAAGGTAGGTGAAATGGAAACTGAAAGTTTACATGATTTGTGCAAATCACTTTAAATACAGGATGGCCATCTATATTTTAACCCATTTTGATCGCAAACAACTTTAGAACAGATAATGTTATAAAGATGCGGTTTTCATTGACTTTGCCTTAAATTTTTTAAAGGATTTTAATCATATCATTGTCATTTCGTTGTGAAAAGACGTGCGGAAAAGACACTTTCGGCACGTGTTGGGAACGCTATTTTTACTACTCCATTTATACTTATTATTAATGTTGGTAAATGAAAATTCTTCATTGTCGCAAATCTCTAAAATGTTGTTCAAAATGTTTGTACTTTTTCGCACTAGTGTGGAAAATTACTTTTCCGCCCTCAGTGCGGGAAACTACTTTTCCGTACTAGTGCAGAAAAGTGAACGCGAGTAGAAAACATCTTTTTAAATGTCATTTATTAACTTTTTGGCATTTTTAGATTGCTAAGAGCAATTTTTATGTTTATTTATATGAATTTAATACATATACATATTTTAATTTTTTAATAAATAAGTCTTTATTGCACTATCAGTAGCCCGTACTATATTGGAATAGTATAAGCATAATAATTTTAAATATGAAAGTTTTGTTGCAAAATAAACTGATGTATGTTATTTTTATAGAATTCTTTTTGCCTGTTCTTTTTCAACTTTTTGTTTTGTCTTGGACTGTTGTCGTAAGTAATGTGTTCTGGTTATGTAGTTATGGGTGAAGTTCCGTTTGTTAAAGGCTTTTTCGAGGATACAAAACGTAAGTTGAAGGTGTTTTTTGGTTAGTGGTGTAGATAATATGGCTATAATGCGATTGACGTTATATTATCAATAAAATGTCAAATTATTATTATTAAAAAATGTGAAGAGCCTAAAAATATTTTAAAAAGTAATCAAATAATAAAGTATTCATATGGTTAACTACATGTACAGGGTGAGTCAACGATAGCGCCGAGTAAGATATCTCTCTTAGTTATAAGAAATAGAAAAATATATTAAATACAGAAGTTGTAAGTACTGCTAAGAGCTACTTCATGAAATTATTTTTAGATATACAGGGTGAGGCATAAACTCGTGGCAGATCAAACTTATAATTTTTGAATGGGACACCACATATATTATTGCATTTTGGATTGCCCGAAAAATTCTAGATATATTTCATTTATGATATCCTATCCCTAAGCCTAACCCTTTTTTACCTAATTTAAATTTGATATCAAAAATTTTTGAGGATTAAATATAACGATCAATTTATCTTATATGGAGTTTTCTAATATTTAATTGGGGTTGGTCTTCTTGTAACGGGGAACCCTCTATAGTAGATTGATATTTTGGTAATAAATTAATACAGGGTGACCGAAAAATAATAAATAAAAACTAATATTAAACGCCATATTCTAAAATTATTACTAAAAAATAAACACTAATATTACACTGAAAAACTTAATTGATATGCTAATTTCGTAACATAAAATAAGTAACGAAATTAGTTTCTCCTTAATAAATGTTTAAAAATATGTCCTTCTTGTTCAACACACTTCGCAATTCTTTTAAGAATATGTTCTCCGACGTTAAATAACATGCCCGGTGTTATGGTTTAACATACGTCTCTAATTCTGTCAACCATGTTCTCCCTTCTCGTAAGTTTTGTGACATATACTCTATCTTTTATGCAAACAAAGATCATATCGATTAATTCGTTTTTTGAGTATTTCATTTTAAGTAAATTGGAATATAAACTTAACAATAAAGTTTTACTTCAAAAATAATTAATAACTGTCAAATCCCGCACATTTTTACAGCTGTAAGTCACGTCGCCATGGCCAACTACAAAAAAACTTGAGAGCCGTATAACATTTTGACCATAGGAAAATGTTTTTTTGCCAATATTTCAAAAATTAAAAATTTTTAGAATAGAAAACCTTATACAAAGTTACCCTTATTTTTAATCCTTAATAAGATAAAATTATAATAATTTGGTGCTTCCATTTAAAAACATTTACTTTTCATGTTTTTTTGATATATTTTTATTTTTTTCGGTCACTCTGTATTAATTTATCACCAAAATATCGACATAATCTACTATAGAAGGTCCCCCGTTACAAGAAAACCAATCCCAATTAAATATTAGAAAACTCCATATAAGAGAAATTGATCGTTATTTTTAACCCTGAAAAATTTTTGTTCATTTTAAATTAAGTCAAAAACGGTTAGGCTTAGGGATAGGATACCATAAATGATATATATCTAGAATTTTTCGGGGAATCCAAAATGCAATAATATATAGGTGTCCCATTTAAATAATTATAAGTTTGATCTGCCACGAGTTTATGCCTCACCCTGTATATCTAAAAATAATTTCATGAAGTAGCTCTTAGCAGTACTTAAAACTTCTGTATTTAATATATTTTTCTATTTCTTATAATAAGAGAGATATCTTACTCCGCGCTATCGTTGACTCACCCTGTACTATATACGTCAATTTTTATGTATGCTTGTTATCTGCAGTTTTTTTGTACGGCCATCCAAATAAAGAAATTTTGAAAGAATGTATGGTCAAATACATATTTTTATTCTTGGGACCTAATATAATAATACATTACTGCTTGTTACTATACCAAGTGTCTCTAAAAGGTGAGCTAAAAAGCTAGCATAAATTCCTGAGGCCAAAATATGATGTTCTAACCCAACTTACCTTAGTACAAAAGTGGATGATTTCAATCTGGTTTTAGTGTATTATAAATAACTTTGTTAATAAATAGGTGTATTTTAACAATATGCAGCTAGAGGGGTTATGGGAGTGAAAAATTGAAATCTGCTATCAATATGTAAACTCTAGATGATGCTACAGGCATAGGTATTTTGTACAAATTAATACTGACTTTTTTGAGCCACGCTGTATAAAAGGTGTTGAAGAATATGAATATTTATCTAAAAGTTAAATACAGTGGTTCAAAGTAATATCCTTTTAAATTCTTGCAAGATATCGCAGGTAGCGCCGTCTTAATTTTACAATTTAAATGAGAGCAGATTTCATTGTTCACCCCCAAAAGTTTCTCTAGGCAAATATTGTGACAATACACCTATTATTAAAAAAATACAATTATTATAAAAAACTAAAACCAGACTGAACTGTTGATACCCTGTATCTTTCAAATCATTTACTTTTGGACATAAGGTAAGTCGAGTTAAATCATTATATTTTAGGCTCATGAATTTATGGTAGCATTTTTCTGTACCTCTTAAAAACACCCTGTATATGAAAACTTACCTCCGTACTGTACCTTCAAATTTGCTTCTCCTGTTTAATAAAGTTTCGATTTGATTTCTTTCAATATCAATAAAGAAATCTTAAATAATTGGATTTATTATAAGGGTGTTTTAAGCCATTGTTACGTAATTTATATTGACAAAGGTGAGTATAAACTTGCATGATAAAAACCAGAAAACACCAATATTTATGAACACAAGGTAGACCTTTTTCTTGTACTTTGAAAGTTTATTTTAAAAAAATTGACCCATTTCATGGGTATCAAAAAATATGTATTTTTTTAAACCAGTCAATGTCTTCTAACTGCAAACATCATTTTAACTTGTCATTAGCATTTTGCACTTGCTACTATATATGACTATATTTTAGGCAACACTCCGTATGATAATGTTAAAATATAAAAATGTTCTTTTTACAGAAGTTCACCCATTAATATGCAATAAATCTAAGGATAAACAGGCTGGAGGTGTAAAGAAGGGAGTCGGAAGGCCTAGAAAATGAATTTTCCCATTAAAAATATTTTATAAAGTATACTGAAATTAAGTGTGTCGATATTTTCTATTTATTACATTTTTTTAATAATAAACTTTTTTTTATATCAACAATATATTTTGTCTAATATTTTACATTTAATTATATTTTACAGTGTAAAAAAGGGTAACAAAAACAACCATCAACAAAAATTGTCAACACAAATTTTCTATAAATAATTAAAACCTAGAAAATGCACTTTATGCAATAAAATGTTAAGTGCCTTGTGTTGATTTTTCTTTGTTAAAAGGGTTACATTTAAAAAATGTATAAAAATACCTATAGCTTGCTGCGCTCTTAAAATGCCATAAATTACTACTCAATTAAAAACAAAGATAGCCACTGCTTTGAAAAACAACTTTAATATGCAGTCCAAAAACAATTTATTTGTTTTTTCAATAACAAGACTGTTGCTCTAAATTTTCCTCACTCAAAATTTGTTAACCTATCAGTACACCCACACCAAGTCTAAAATTGCTTTTCTGATGATTCATTAGTCCACTGATAGCTAACGTAAATGGTAAAGGACTCAATTTTTTTTCTAACACAGCACCAACAGACCAATTTGAGTCTATATGACCTAAAACAGAAAAAGGCTACTTATGATTATGCTCATCAAATAAAATATAAAGGTATCTTACCTTTAAAAACTACTTCACTCTTAGGAAGATCAACTTGATAGCCAATGGATGCCACTGACTCTTGAATTCTATTATTCGCTTCAAGTTCTACACCAATTTGTAACTGCTTACTGGCTTTTTGGTAATAACATAAATGCACTCCCGACACTCCTAAAGTACCCGAAACTTGGTAATTTTCTGTGGAATATCTAAAACATTAAATTATTGATAAGTACTTTTATATACAATTGTGTACTTAAAAACTGTACATAACAAGTGGGAAAACACAAAACTACAACTAAAAATTATAAAACTTACTTTGCTGCAGCACTTAAAAGTGCTATTTCCCCACCAGGTACAGCAGGTCCCCTCTGATATGCTAATTCGAACCCAAAGCTAATCTTGAGGTAACAGCTTGTAAATAATGCAGGACCACTACCCCTGAGTTATTTATAATGTCTGGGTTGGCCATTGTCATACTGGCAGTATAATCACTGCCTCTATAGTTTAAAGTTAGTTGCCCCACTTGGAACTTTGAATTTTGTACTTGTGCACCAAATTTGGCTTGTAACTTGGGCTGAATCTGATGTATAATTGTGGCGTTTAAATTTCCAGTGGGATCAATATCTCCCAGCAAGATTGGGTAAGCCTCACTGGGAGAAATTTGTTTAGTTCCTACATAGGTTGCTCCGAAGCGGTACCCACTTGGTGTTACAGAACTCATGTTGATTGTGTGGGAGATTTGGAAGTGATTACTGAGGCCCCTTGTAAGCATAATTCTGGCACCCTCAAAACATGTTGGGAAAACATCTAAAAAAATAAAAATCTGTAGGTGATGCTCAATATCAATTAGAAATGTAAATACCAAAAGAAAGAGCTTGTTACCATATAGATGCTAAGAAACTTAGCATAACTATTAAACAATTGGAATTATAAAATAGAGGTTATGTTACTGGATCACTTACTTTTACATTTTGTGTGAATTTCTTCAAGGGGTCCGGGATTTTCGATTACCTCTTCTTCAGGAGCCTTAATATCGGATTCTTTTCCTTGGGAAAAGCTACCCCCGAGGGGGAGGAGGTGGTGGAGCTGAATATGCTGCTTGTACATTACCCATTTTGAAAATTTAAAACTAAAAACTGCACAAAAGTCCTGAAATTCCTTCAAGGCACTAACTAAATTGCTTGTCTTGCGTTGTTCTGATTAAATTAAAAGAAAACAACCGAATTGAGACAGAATTCACTAAAAAATCTCCACATTTTCTTAAAATTTCCGAAAATTCAGATGACAGAAAGGAATGTCAAAAAATCGAAGAGTACAGTCCCCTTTCTTATCGATCGAATTGTAGCTTCTTTCGCCATCTAGCATTGATTCCAAAAAGTTGATGTTTGGTGATAAAAATCTAAAATTTAAAAATCCAAAGCGAAAAATCAGTAAAAGTAGATATCCAAATATACATTTAAAATTTAAATTTGAAGGGACCGTTTAGGAACTAGGTTAGGTTTTTTGTAAACAAGTTTTTTGCTTAAAATGGTTTTTTTCTCATAATAAGTTAATTTTTACCAACTACCAGTTGTTTACTTGATAAAGAATTAAAGTAAATTGTTATAGAAGCAAAACCTTAAAGAAATGGTAAGATATAATGCCCTAAAGGGGCTGTACGAAACGGAAAAACTATAGGATGCGGAGGTTTTGCAAAAGTAAAATTAGGCACACACTTGGCTACAGGAGAGAAGGTTGCAATTAAAATTATGGATAAAAACATGCTAGGAGATGATCTGCACAGAGTTAAATTGGAACTTGGGGCTCTGAAATCTCTTTCCCATGAAAATATATGCCAGTTGTATCAGGTATTTTCATTAAAGTACTAGACAAAATATAAGTTTGTTTCTTTTTTATTTACTGTTTTAGGTGATAGAAACAGATTCGCATTTCTTCCTAGTTATGGAATATTGTTCTGGTGGTGAATTATTTGATCATATAGTTGAGAAAAACAGGCTTACAGAATCAGAAAGTCGTATGGCTTTTAGACAAATTGTAAGTGCTGTGGCATATTTACACAGCTTGGGATATGCTCATCGAGACTTAAAACCTGTAAGTTATCGTAGCAAATAATTTTTTAAAATGTCCGTTTTTAAATCTTGATTTTTTAGGAAAATGTTCTCTTAGATAAAAATCAAAATCTTAAGCTAATAGACTTTGGGCTTTGTGCTAAGCCACAGGGTGGCATGGAAAGTCCTTTGTTTACTTCTTGTGGATCTCCCACATATGCAGCCCCAGAGCTTATTTTAGGACAACAATATTTAGGCCAAGAAGTTGATGTCTGGGCTATGGGGTGCTGCTCTATGCACTTCTTGCTGGCAGTTTACCATTTGATGATTTAAATATAGATAATTTGTATAGAAAAATTTTGGTAAGAAACAGCAAACTCTATTTTTTTTTTTGGTAGATACATACATTTCTTGTGTCATCTGTGTAAAAAATTGTGTGATCCCATTTAAATAGTTATAGACTCAGTTTTACAATTCCACTTAAGTTATGGTTCTGTTGAACTCTGTTGGTATATAAGTCTGTCCATTTAAAATGTATTGTTGTCACTTTTTACATTTACTTGACAACAATATATTTTTAATGGGCAGGTTCAAATACCACTTGAGTTCAATTGAACCATAACTTACGGGGTAATTGTAAACCTGGGCCTTAACAATTTAGCTACAAGTGACATTTTACATTAAACTGTTTGTCAAGATGACATTTTTGTGTTCTTTTATAAAAAGTTTTCAATGTACCACCATGTCCCATAGAGATAGAATATTGGTTAGGGAGATGGTAATATAGTACTTTATGGAGTGCACAATCATTTTCAAGTTGTTTTACCTAAAAAATTAAGATCTGCCTTAGCTCCAGATGAATTTAGGTAAGTAAGTTTTTTGTCTTAATATAAAACCAGGCATTTTGAACTCAATAATTTATATTTTTAGTGGAAATTTTATTTTTGGGTGTTTTAAAATAACTCTGTAGAGGAGTAGGTATTTTTAAAATGATTACATAAATCTATGGTAACAACATAATATACAAATATTTAAAATAACTCTGCAGTTCAAAATTTTTGTTTCATTTTTAGAAAGTTTTTATTTGTAGAGGATGTTACCTTATTTCATTAACCTTTTAAAATAGTTTTAAATTATTTGTGCTAAAACCAGTAATTATGAATACTTAAACTTGGTTGCAAGGAAATAGAAAAAAAACCTAAAATTACAATTAATTTTACATTAGAAGAAAAAAGCATATAGGAATGATTTTATT
The DNA here is from genome assembly GCA_014170235.1 of Listronotus bonariensis. Classification (NCBI taxonomy): domain Eukaryota; kingdom Metazoa; phylum Arthropoda; class Insecta; order Coleoptera; family Curculionidae; genus Listronotus; species Listronotus bonariensis. The sequence goes on along the minus strand of JACEGR010003148.1, from coordinate 29,301 downwards.
ACTTTGTATAACTTTAGGTACACTGTGGATCAAATAAATAGGCTGCTGAAGAGCCAAGTGAACAATAATTTTAAGTGTTTTATATTTGGATGTGTTTTTGCTGTTGCACTGCAGGAACCTCTTTATGTCCCTCTATAATACTGAACAAAATAACCAAAAGAAAAATTCAACAATTTTTGGACCAAGAAAATAAAAGGATATATTACAATATGGGGCTAAAGTGGACTTTGGTGAAAGAACATTTTGGCTTAAGTACAGAATACTGCTTGCAAATAGAGCTAATTAACAAGCCAGAATTAATTGTTCCTGATTAGTTTTTAAAAATAACACTTAATTCAACATTTTTATTTATTAAGAGTATTTAGTAACTAAAATTACATATGTAAAGCTTGTAGCATTGTTAAGTAAGCAGAATTCAATTTTTTTGCTCAAAATATTGTGCTATTATGGTGGTAATTTAGTGCCAAAATTAAAAATTTGATGATCTTCCCAGGTCCCAGAAAAACAATACAATGCTAGCTTTAGATAAAGCTATATACTATACTATATAAGTAATTTTAGGCATCCCTATTTAGTGCTCAATGAGTGCTGGTATAATGAGAGTACAGAAACACAATTGAAATCATCGAACGGGCATGTAAAACTAACGAAACTAATAAATCCATTTTTGACAAAATAGTGAATGAGCATATAATTCATAGAACCTCAAGCGCCACAGGCGGTCATGAAAAACTGTCACATTGGGGGTTCAAGGTTAGTTAAACCTTTTTTTTAAATTTATTAATAAAGCAAACTAAAACTCTCCCCCAATGTGACATGACCGTCTGTGGCGCTTGAGGTTCTATGAATTTTATACTCATTCACCATTTTGTCAAAAATGTATTTAATAGTTTCGTTAATTTTTCGTGCCCGTTCAATGATTTCAATTGAGTTCCTCTCATATTATCTGCACTCTACTGAGCACTAATTAAGGATGCCTTAGATAACCTATATATTTTGTTTTTAGGTTGAGTTTAGTTTTATACAATGCTAGCTTTATCTGGAGCTAGCATTGTATCGTTTTTCTGGGACCTGGGAAGAGTCATCAAATTTTTGAATTCTCCTCACTTGTCAATATAAATAGCTTTACATACGTACTAAAATTTACAATTAAAAAAATAATTAAATAAAAAGCTTTTGTAAAATGTATATTTTTAATAAAGACTTATTGAAAAAGTGATATAGTTTTTGTGAGTTGACTTATGATTAAATAATAAAAACCGAGGTATATACATTTAAAGAAATTGTGTATGTATCTACTAAATACATAATTTTTATTAGTCATATGAGTTAAATGTTCTAAATTTAGTCATTTATGTTGTTACTTTAAGTAAAGAAAAATCTACCTCTGTTTGTTGAACAGACATGATCAGCCACTTCAAAAATTCATAGGCAATGCTTGAAAAAGAGACTGTATAGAACACTTACTAGTATGTAGAGGTTGGACAAAGAATGTCCACATGTAAATATTTCCTGATATGGTGACGCATTGGTCTCGCTTTGTAGATTTTTTATTTGCCTATGAACCTTTTGAAGTGGCTAAACGTGTATATCTTAATGCAGTCACACTTTAAAAATGTCCTGTTGGCTAAAGGTAATGCATAATGATTTTAATAAAAATGAAAATGCGGTGTTGTCATATCTTGGCAAGTGGTAAAGATGGATTTTGAACATTTGAAATATTACCTAATCGAAAATGACAAAATTAATGGGATATTCGATTTAAAATACATATTTAAAATAGTACGTATAGCGCAAAACTGGGAAATGTGGCAACTTTGTTTAATTTGGTATACCCAGAACCACCTAAATACCAAATTTTGTAGTTGCAGTTTTAGCAATTTTTAGATATTTACGTGCCGGTAATTGTTTACTTATCGAACACGACGCAGATTTTAAAATAAGGGTTTTTTGGGGTGCTGATTATCTAAAAAAATTAATCGGCAACGTTTCGTTTTCAAGATATCCATCATCAAACTTGAAAAGCAAATTTACCTTATTTTCACTGTATCATCCCCCCTTCTTTTTGCAAATAACTTTTAAATAAAGCTAAATTGACACTCAATATTTTATTTTCACCTCTTAAAAACCCATTTTTCTATTTATTTTACCCTTTTTTTTTATAAAATTGTAAGCTTTGCTTTCACTTGAAAGTAAAGCTTTGCAATTTATGAAAATACGGAGTAAAATAAATAGAACATTTCAGATTTGAAATCATTAAAATCGGCGTGGTGCCCAATAAGTAAACAATTACCTAGTGCCCCTTAAATTTTTAGTTTGTAGCTGTAGCAGTCTAAAGATATTTAAGAGAGTTACAGTACTTTTTACTCGCCACATTTAGAACTTTGAACCACCCTGTATTTTTTTAACTTACAGAATGGAAAATATGAGGAACCACCTTTCATCTCCAAAGAGAGTCGCAAACTTATAAGGTCTATGTTACAAGTGGAACCGAAAAAACGCATTAAAATATCGGAGCTCTTAGGTCATCCTTGGCTTACGTTAGGAGTACTGGACCCTGTAGAATTTAATTCAAAAAATACGTCAAAGTTTGATCAGGACTGCGTACAAGTAGGTATTTTATTTTTTGAAAATTATTTATAATTTTTTTGTTGGAAAATTTTGATATCATTTTATAAAACTTTAAGGTAATGGCCAAGTTTATGGAAATAGAGTCAAAGTTAATGGAAAACGAGTTAGGAAAATGGAAATATGATTACAATACTGCCACATATTTCTTGTTGTTAAGTAAAAAGAAGAGAGGGCATAGTTTAAAGCTAAATTCTGTATACGGGCTGAAGATACTTAAAAATTGTGACCAGGTTTGTGTTTAATAATAATTCCTTTTTAACTTTTACTTTCCTTTTTTCTCCATCCCTTAAACGTAATCTTGGGGACCTGTCGTGATTATAATTTGTTTTAATAGTTTTTATTTCAAAGAATTGGCCAATATAATACCTCCCTATCAGCTTTGATGAAGAAACAAAAAAAGTACCGTTATGCTACTAAAAGGAAAAAATCTAACTTTCGTTTTGTTATTAATTTGTTTAGCAATTATTTTTGTGGTACTATAAGACATAAATATTTCTAAAACTATGTAAATCAAAGGGTGAATAGTACCCACTGAGCAATAAAGACAACATGCTAAACAAAAATATCTATTTGGACATAATTTTTTCTTTATAATTTCAGCTAACCATACCGTTAATCGAATTGCCAGTCAACACCGCAAACAATCACTCGACGCCCAATCAACGCGTCCGAATTCGACGTAAATTTAACATAGCGACGAGTCCAGACTACCTAAGTCCTAGTCCTAAGGTGGAGGGCCAGGACGTTTCAAGTCCTTCAGGGCAGTTCTTGGAGCCTAAAGCCGCTAAGTCGCAAGACAGCAGCAGAAAACCCTTGAAAAGGGCTAGGAGTCCGGTTCATGATGAATCATCGCCTGGTAAGGTTTTTTTGACAAGGCGATTTATTTTAAAGTTTAAGCTTATGAGGAGAATTTAATTATGAACAGAAAATTGCCACTTACTTTTATATTGAAATGCAATAAATATATGATTCTTACTCTATAGGGTGTCTGGGAATAGAGTGTACAACGGAAGACCTTGGCGAAAATACTATAATTTAGCTCAAATCATCTATATACAAAGTTTTATTGTTAGAAAAATTTTGATTATGTGAGCTGTAAAAATACACGAGCTTGTAGCTAAGTGGTCCAAAATTTTCATGCCAGACTGTACCCGTTAAGACGAATACAGTCACATATTTTTGTAAGTTTTCGCTGATGCTCCACCAATAGATTTAATGGACACTGAGTCGTTGTACAGGGTGTCCGTATTTCATTGAAATTGCAGGCTATTTTGCTTATTATTAGAGGTAGAGACTTGTGGTTTTCGCCAACTGTTGCTACTTTTTGATGAAACAAAAGAACACCCTAAAAGATTTTTCAGGGCCCTCGTCGCTTCTGACATACAGGGCGAAATTAGTTTTTTTTCATTTTTGGACCCTCCTCGTATTTAAGTTGTCTTGTTAGTTACAACAAAAGTTAAAACTCATATTGGTAGATATTTTTACGAAGAATCCAGTGGTGTAGTTAGCTTGTCTTTTTATTTTATGTTTTTTGAGATATGAACTAAACATATGATTTTTATTATGGAACACCCTGTATATTTCTTATTCATTAAATTATAGAGGACGAGAGCTTTTTAAAAATATATAATACCGTATAGTTATTTTTTTAAATTTAAACCCTAAATTGATGTTTTTAATTTTAAAATTTAATTTCGCATGATATTGAATTTATAACCAAGGAATAAAGTTAGCCCTATGTTTATCATTTATTTACATTTTACAGCAAAATCTGAGTTTTAACTGTTTTATCCCTCCCAGCATCTTTATTGACCCCTCTGTTCCTTAAGTTTGTTCACTTATTAATTAATTGAAAACTGAATATTTTCAATTAGCTTTATTGCGTTTACATTAAAAACTAGGGCTGGCAACCGAAACCGGTTTCTCCCGGTTAACCGGTGTTCGGTTAGCCGCGGTTTTGGCCAAAACCGAAAACCGGTATTTGAAAACTACCGGTTGAACCGGTTTTAAAGAAGCGGTTTTCAAATACCGGTTTTTCGGATAATCGGTTTTCGAATACCGGTTTTTTTGGATAATCGGACCAAAATCGAAAAGCGGTTCTTCGAATATCAATTAATAGGTTTTTGGTTGATTGTGGTTTATACGGTGGCGTATTTACCAAAAGGCTGAGTAGACTGAAGTCCATGGGGCGGCAAAATTTTTATAAATTGTGGATTTACATTTAGTACGTAGAATTGAAAGAAATGAAAGTGAGGACTTTTTTTTGTCTTCAAAATTATTTCAAGAATAAAAGAAAAGAAAGGGGCGGCGAGAAAATTAAATAGCCAACGGGCGGCAAATATGTAAATGCGCCTTCGGTTCTCGGTTTTAAAAACCGATTTCAGTGTATCGGTTTTGAAACCGGTTTCGGTTTTAAAAATCGGTTTTTTAATATTCGGTTAACCGGTTTTAACCGAAACCGGTTTTGTTTTTTTTCGGTTTTTGCCAGCCCTATTAAAAACCTTGTCCAAAATCAGTATGTATCCATGATTTTAAAAATACATTTGTTTTTAAACAAAAAAACTGGAAAACCGTGTATGAAACTGTAACCAAATTTACTAAAGTGTATGTTAGTAGTAACCCAAAAAGTAACAATTTATTTAACATAGAGCTCAAAGTTTAATTAGTTTATTAACGGTATTTAAATAAGTCGTTAAAAAATATTCATAACAATTTTTATTATTTTCAAAATACAATTTTCTAAATCCTGAATCTCCCTGTATATTATAGGGTGATTCTTTTTAACGTTTTTATTATTATTTTTAACATCCCAAACAGCACAAACTTTCCATTGAGCAATCCCCCATATAAGTAAAGCATGCGTCCACACTATTTCTTGACCTTGCTGAAGACCTGGGCTACACTACCAAACCAAGGTTAGTTTATATTTATAAGGTTGCGACATATCCTCAACTTTTAGGCGGTTCGAGGTCGGGGACGCAAGGAAGGGCACTTCTCGAAGAAAAGTTGGCAAGACTGGGTAAAAATCAAAGCTAAAGATCAATCCAGTGGCGTCTAGAATTTGCGCATTTCATTTTGCATTTTTTTGGAACTGATATTTGTTAAAATATGTAATTCCAAATGTTTTTTATTTAAAGTAAAAGATTTTACAACTTAATAACAATTAAAAACTGTTGTGTAAACGGTTGTTCTACTAATACAATAAACTGTATATCTCCGGCACTGAACAACATGGCCGAAAAATGGGAGATGTGACGTCATAACACGTCAAAGCAATATGGCCAAATGTCGTGACCTTATATAGACCGACTTTGTACCAAACAATAGTTATGTTGTGGAGCGGACATAAAGCATCGCGAGACCCGTGCTTTACTTATATGGGGGATTGTCCAATGGAAAGTTTGTGCTGTTTGGGATTAACTTAAATTTTTTAAAATCCCTAACCATAAGTAAAAAAAGAAAATTTACACTTTTGATTACTTTTTAGGCTATTTAATTAGGTAGTCGCAAAAATATGTTTTTCTGATTATTTTTATTTTTAAAATTTATATTTTCTCGATTTTTAACCACCCTGTTTATTCTAATATAAAGTTTTTACAAGTATAGTTAAGTCCATCCGTGGACACAATATATAATTTTTTAAACAAATCTATTGACGAGGGTATACAGAATTAGAAATACCTAATAGCTTCTGGGTAAAATAAACGTAATGCTGATATATTTTGCTTTTAACATGAAGTTTATAATAGTTTATCGCAGCTGGCAGAAGAAATAAACTAGCTGTATAACAGTGTCCATAAATCTCGGAAATAGCGACAAAGTAAAGTTAGCAAGAAAGTCGCAAGGTGTCGCAGATAAGCACCAAAAGTTAAAATGCCCATTATTTTAAAGGCATAGAGACAGGGGCGCATCCAAATCCAAAAATAGGGTGAATTTTTCTATCTGTTGTTATTTTTTTTTAAGTTTTGAAATTTTATTTGTAAGACCTTTAAAAAAATAGGAGATGTGACCCGTTTTACAGAGATTACAAGATTAGAATCTGAACCCTTCGGTATATTTTAATGAAATTGGAAACGACAGTAAACCATTTTTTGACATATCAATGACAACTTTAAATATCAAAGTGACAGCTGGGCACCATATTGAGAAACAAACGGAAAGGGGGGCTTGTGGTACATCATTTTAAAGCTCCTGACACTACTTCATAAGCATAGATTATGATGTCAATACCTTCACCTACTACACCAAGGTAATGTGTCACAAAATCCCCCTTTTTATTTAATTTTGTATTCCAATATGGCGCCCAACTGTCACATTGAAATTTAAAGTTGTCATTGATTTGTCAAAGAATGCAGACCTTCCTTATGTACTATCTTTCCCAATTTTATCAGAATATACCGAATGGTTTAGAATTTAGAAGGAGGAAGGCGGTGTTTTAGAACATTAGTATCTACTTTTTATTATTATTTTTAAGAGAGCCTTTAAAAAGCAAAAAGGCATATTCTATTAATCACTATGGTATGCAGAAAAATTTCGTAAGGCTCAAAATTGACATGTTTCGGGTATCGGACCGGGCGGGTTTCGTAACTTTAACCCTCACCATTTCTGGCAGAATGTTTAAAACCTCGCATGTAAAACATTGTAGTAAACTTGCCCGCCAGAAAAAGTGACGCGTTTGCCCAGTTCGACACCTCAAAAATGTCAAAGTTGACAGGCTGTGTTAAATAGGGATGTCGAATTTAAAAAAAACATCGATTTATCGATATCGATAAATATCGTTTTGGCTAATATCGATTATTAAATATTTCGAAGAGCTATATATCGATATTTGAAAGAGAAAAAATATCGATATATTTTCTTATATTACATATTTTTTATTTGTCTTAATAGGTAGTAGGTAAACAAATACGGCATAATAGTAAAAATTAGCTTAATACTTTAGTTTATTTTTAAATTTTACTGTACAACATTTTTCACAGTTTTAAATATTTAAGTGAAAAAAATGCTTTTTAATTTTGTCTTATTTACCATAAATATCGAAAATATTCGATATTGATATATCGAGATGGTAATAAATATCGATGAAGATTATCGATATTTGAGTTCCGATATATCGATATTTAAAAATAATCGATATATCGTTGTCATCCCTAGGGTTAGAGCGCCGCGCCGCTTCCATATATGGCGGTATGAAGATTCGTGGTAGACTCGTTATAATAGTCCCTCCCTAATTGGTTTTAAAAGAGTTTTAATATGAAATTCATTTTGTTGCTGGTCCAAGCACTAAAAGCATAATTTCGACATAGGTTTGTCTGAATTTTTTTCTAATGGTAGAGAGCCCAAGATAGTAGGGGAGCCCACGACGCTAAATGGGGATTTACTCGAGCGTCATAGGGACCTATTGGGTTGCAAAGCTTAAATGATAAAAGAAAAAAATGTTATATAATGTATACCTTTTCATCAGTGGGGGAAGCAGCTATAGACTTTTAAATAGGTCAAAAAATACTATTATTATTCCGGCTTGTGGAAATCGGTCGAGTCATATCGTATTATATGTTTTATGTTATCCCTGAATTATTTTCTTCAAAATTAAAAAAAGCTACGCTCTAAAATGATAAACTGACGTTTTTTTGTAGCCCTCTGTTTCCTTTACGACACTCTCAAATTATCAGATTGGTGGAATATACACTGTTTAGCATGTAATTAACTCACCCTATCTTAATCTGTCGCGCTTGACAATTTCTGATGGATATATTTTTGTTTTTTATGATCGGCCCTGTATACGAAGCTCATATTTGGTGGAGGTACTTAACCGGGTACATGCATAGAATACCAATCCATAGAACCCCACAAGTGAGATTTCAGCGTACCCTAAAAATTTTAGTATTTACCGCGACCAACAGATGGCGAAAATAGTACGATGTCGCTTTGCTAATACGATTACCATCAGAAATTGATAGCAGTCGCTGACGAGCAGTCGGCCCGATCAGTTAGAGAGAGGATATATGCAAAATTTAATAAAAATAAAATCCCCGATAAATGGTAGTATCCATAAGATTATTAAATTTATGATTTCAGAATAGGATATATCGATGGGTTTTTGACAAAACATCGTAAGCGACATTCGTCAATTCTACGGGAAACGTTTTTTTTTTCATTGGCTTTATTTCAGATGAAGATATGTTCTATATTGGTTCGGCGGTTCATTTAATTAATGGTAGTTATTTGGGTACACGCCAAAAAATAAATTAATAGTACCAAAAAACCAAAAAAATTAAAGCAAGTAAATAGAGAACTAAAAATCGACGTTTTGGTGGCAAGTCTGCCACCATTGTCAAGATAAATTAAATAAAAATATAAAATTTAAAAATTAACTATTATTTAGGTTTAGAATTTTAAAACTTTTAGCTTTTTTAGGAGATTCTGAAAATTTTGACATTAAATGTTAAATATGTTTGTTTTGTAATTCAAATTAAGAAGAAATCTAAAATAAAAACATTCAGATCTCGGTTTTTCTTTAAAAATAACGCGATGGGAAAAAAATCGTTTCCCGTAAAATTGGCGAATGTCGCTTACGATGTTTTGTAAAAACGCATCGATGTATCCTATTCTGAAATAATAAATTTAATAATCTTATGGATACTGGGTCCATTTATCGGGGATTTTATTTTTATTAAATTTTGCGTATATCCTCACTCTAACTGATCGGGACGACTGCTCGTCAGCGACTGCTATCAATTTCTGATGGTAATCGTATTAGCAAAGCGACATCGTACTACTTTCGCTGTTGGTCGCGGTAGGTACTAAAATTTTTAGGGTACGCTGAAATCTCACTTGTGGGGTTCTATGGATTGGTATTCTTGGTGCTAGGTATCCTCCGGTATATTAATCTGCCGCGCTGTAGTAACTCACGAAATCCACTCTTGGGCCTCCCCTACCAAGAGGGGATTTTGGGATTTACTACAAAACGACAGATTAATATACCGGAGGATACCTTGTACCCAGTTAAGTATATCCACCAAACATGAGCCCCGCAAACAGGGCCGATCGTAAAAACAAAAATATATTTATCAGAAATTTTCGAGCGCGTCAATTTAAGATATGGTAAGTTAATTACATGCCCAACAGTGTATATTCCACTAATCTGACAGTTTGAGAGTGACGTAAAGAAAGCGGAGGGCTACAAAGTTGTGAAAAAAAACGTCATTTTGACATTCTCGAGAGTGGCTATTTTTTTATTCCGAAGAAAATAATTTAAGGATAACAAAAATATATAATCCTATACGATCCGAACAATTTCCACAATCCGAAATAATAACAGAATGTTTTGACATATTTTAAAAACTTATAGCCGCTTCCTTCACCGATGAAGAGGTATAGTATATTATATAACACTTTTTTCTTCTTATATTCTAAGCTTTGCAACCCAATAGGTCTCTATTATGCTCGAGTAAATCCCCATTTAGCATGGTGGGCTCCCTTACAATTAAACGATTCACACCTTAGCGAACAGCATCTTATTCTAAAACACTCTGTGTATAAATCAAAAAGATGTAACCTATTTTTTTGTAATTATCCGTTCTCCGTCCCTGGCCTATAAACTTTCGTTATGTACGGCCCCCTGGGGAGCCGTCGGGGCTCGGGGGTGCCTTATTAGTCTCCAACTAATTTAAGAGTTGCAGAGTCGTAAAGAAAGAGGCAACAGGCCGCGAAAGGCCGGCAAGACGCCATTTAAACTTTTAACTGCTTCACCTGTCGACCGTTTTCGAGAAACATGCGACACAACTTGGAGATTTATCGGGGGTGGATAAGTATCTTCTTAAAATAGGGCGATGGGGGAGGGATGGAATGGGTTTTATTTTTTATTTGTAAGATAAGTAATACTTTGCAAGGAATTCTCCGTTAAACATATTGTCATGCCGGAACCCAAGTGACATAACTCAAAAAAACAGGAGAATATGAAATTTTCAATAAATTAAATACTTATGTACTTGGTAAAATACTTTTTAATAAGTTTGCTAAAAAACATGCAAGTGTGTGTAAACAGTGCTAGTGCATTTATTTAATATTCCCCTCCCTTTTTTTTCAACGGAATAACTAACTTTGTAAAATGAAATTAATTCTCTTCTTTTAAAGTAAAATTGACAGATGGAAATTTCATGAAGATTACTTGGGGCCATCTAGAAAAAATATTAAATGGAAGATGGTTCTTTTCTTTTGCAAGCTCCTGTTTAGTAGTTTCTAACCATAGAAGTTAACACCTTTACAATGTCTTTAATATGACGAAACAATTGACGGCATAGACTATCTTTTTAAAAAGCTAAAAGTGATATTTTATTTGAAAATTGAAACAGGAAAAAACTCCTTACTGCATGCAATTTTCTTGCAAGCAAGTAATGCAAGGTCGCATCTCTCGTAGCCACCGCGGCTCCAAAAGGCCTGGATTGATTTCCGGCAAAAGTATTTTCTCCTAACTAACCTTAGCATTGATGATGCATTCAAGAAGAGCTATGTCGTCTTATTAATGATCCTTGGCTACTCAAGACTTCCTACTCTTGCCCATCGTCGAGCTGTGGTAGATCTATCTCTATTTTATAGCAAGCAGCAAGGTGACATCTTATTGACGTCTCTTTTTGGTCATTTCTGGTCACATTTGGTCAGCAAAGACGTCATAAGATGACGACAAAATGACGTTAAATTGACCTCCCTAAGTCACAGACAAAAGACGTCCCGTTAATGACGTCTTTAAGATGACGAAAAATTGACGCATAGATTTTTTTTAAAAGCTAAAATGATATTTTATATGAAAATTGAAATAGGAAAAACTCCTTACTGCATGCAATTTCCTTGCATGCAAGTACTGTCAAGGTCGCATCTCTCGGGACACTGTCCAACCTGGAGATGCAGATTTTAACACTAGCCGAAAGTATATCTTTCAAAGCTAATTGAGATCACCAACCGCAGACCGGTCTCGACACTATTTTGGTCTGGTACGGTGAAGGCAATAAAAAGCGAAGATGTTGAATAAACTTAGTAGTTTATTGTCCATTACGCCATCTATCGGTAGAGTTTTTTCCTATTTCAATTTTGTAAAATTGTTAGTCTTATTTTTCTGTCATATGATATTTCGGTTGGGTTTTGACACGAATCATATAATGTCACAAAATTTTTCTGGCGGGTTTTCTAAACATGACGTCATTAGATTTTTATGAGCTAGTATGACGAAAAAATGACGTCGAAAAGACGTCACTTTAACGACGTCAAAAACACGTCAATTAAATGACGTTAAAATGACGTCATAATTTTGGTCTGATGACGTCCTATGACCAAAAATGACTTAAAAATGACGTCATAATGACGTCAGCTTGCTGCTTGGGTATTTTTTAAGAAAGCACCTTGTATATTATATCACCATTAGAAAAGGTTGTAAAAGAGCTTTAGGAAAATACAACATTAAGTTTATCTAACTTTATTAGTTTCGGAGATATGTCCATCCAAATCCAGTATTTAGAAAATTTTAAAGTACCGCCATTTTGTAGTAAGTAAAGGTATTGACTTTATATTCTAGGGTTATAAAGTTCTTGTTCAGGAGCTTTAAAATGGTGTGTAACTAGACACTTCTTTTCATGATTTTTTTTGAAGATGGCGCCTAGCCACTTAACTTGAAATTTTCATGTATCAATTTCACTTTAAAATATAGTATTTTCATTTCAATTTCTTTTCTAAAGTTTTAAGACTTCAATGTCTCAGTTTTTTTGTCGGTACTGAAAATACAATAAAGACCATGGAATCGCAGTGTGGGAGAAAAAACATATTATTTATATGAACCACCAGATGTGTAAATGTTATTTTTTGTTGCAGTACCATCAAAAAAAGCGACTCCTGGAAAGGGAACTCCATCTAGAACTCCTGACAGTAAGATTTTGCTTTTGCATTAAGGCATTTAATGGATGGTATTTATTTAAGTACACGCCAAAAATTAAATTAAAAGTACTAAAAACCAAAAAAATTTAACCAAGTAAAAAGATAATTAAAAATTTACGTTTCGGTGGCAAATCTGCCACCGTTGTCAAGATAAATGGAATAAAAATAATAAAAATAAAAATTTTACTACTTTTTAGGTTTTAAAATATAATTTTTTTATGTTTTTTAGATGTTCTGAAAACTTTGACATTAAATGTCAAAATATGTTTGTTTGGTTATAGTGTCATAGTGACATAGATAACTGGTTGCTGGTGTATTGATTGTTTATTTTACTAAAAAAGGTGAATAGTTAGGTTAATTTTTAGTCTCCTGGAAGATACTTCAGTATCAAGCAAAGGCAACCAAGTGTTATTTAAATTAACTGAAATTGATACTACACAATTATCTTTATTTAATAATATATACGCACTTTCTTTGATTTTGCGTTTTAGAACTAGTTTCCTTTGCTAAAATGATCTTGATTTTATAAATAATTGTTTCCCTTGAATTTGAAACTCCAGTTATAAGACAAAAATCAAAATAGACCTATTACAAATTTATTTTTACCATACATTCCCGGACTATCAAATAAAATTCAACGAATAGGACATAAATTTAATATCTGCACACCTTTTAAAACACAAAACACGATCAGATCTCAATTAACAAAACAAAACCATACAACTTAAAATGAAAATACAAAAATGTCATTTAATAAATACCTTGCGAATGCAATAAGTTTTATATAGTGAAACTTGTAGACCATTAGCCAAACGCATAAAAGAACACAGATCATATATTAAAAACACAGAATTTCATAAATCAACTGCCAACACGCATTTGATAACAATCATAGAATAAGCTGATGCTTCGACCATTTTAGCAAAGGAAACTAGTTCTAAAAACGCAAAATCAAAGAAAGTGCGTATATATTATTAAATAAAGATAATTGTGTAGCATCAATTTCAGTTAATTCAAATAACACTTGGTTGCCTTTGCTTGATACTGAAGTATCTTCAGAAGACTAAAAATTAACTAACTATTCACCTTTTTTGTAAAATAAACAATCAATACACCAGCAACCAGTTATCTATGTCACTATGACACTATAACCAAAAAACATATTTTTGACATTTAATGTCAAAGTTTTCAGAATATCCTAAAAAACATAAAAAAATTTAAATTTTAAAACCTAAATAATAGTAAATTTTTATCTTTATTATTTTTATTCCATTTATTTGACAACGGTGGCAGATTTGCCACCGAAACGTCGATTTTTTAATTATCTTTACTTATTTAATTTTTTTTTGGTTTTTAGTACTTTTAATTTTATTTTTGGCGTGTACCCAAATAAATACCATCCATTAAAATGAATCCGCCAAACTACAGAACATATCTTCAATTAAGGCATTTAATGTTAAGCATTTCAAAAAAGCTGGAAGGGCGTCACTCGCTCCACTGTGGCTACGCCACTGCTACTCTTTCTACAAGTTTTGTAGAAAAATAGGAGATTAAGCTACTATTGAGTTATGTTTATCATTTTGGCTAATTTAAGTCGGTTAATTGTAGTTTATTTCGAGTTCCTTGTAAAAAATATATTAATAAAAGTAATTATCCTAGTATTTTGGGACACCCTGTATAGATACCGGTCTTTATTTAACTCCGTATAAGTGCAGTACGTAAACACTATATTTGTCTTTCTATTTAAGGTCCAATTCAACGTGAAAACCCGAAAAATATCGTATTAATTCGGACCAAACCGCTTTTTACGGGGCCTAACTACGCATAAACAGTAAACACCATTGCCGGGGGCGGTTTGGCTGTTTCGACCTTGTTTACGATCTTACCCGATCGTACACCACGTATGTTTACGAGCTCAATTAGTGACGCCCATTGATACCGACACCCATATAGTAATTTAGACGACTTAACCCTTTTGTTTAAGGGTGTATCGGTAGGGGTGCATTTAAAATTAAAATATGCAAATTAAGGGGTAACATAACCTCCCCTTGAATTAAGTATAGATATTTTAATATTATATCTACTTATTATTTTTAAAAAGTTAGTTGTAATTAAAACCATATTATGTGTTACCAAATAAACAAATCACTATGTAAATTATAGATTATTTTGGGGCATTCCATAGTTATATATAATAAAATGTATCTTATAATATAAATCAATAGCTAATTAACAACGACCCCATTGTAAAAACCTCGATTACTTTCTACGTTTCTCGAAATTATCACTTGACTGAGTGTGACTGGTGGGACATCAAAAATCCTTCTTTCTTACCGCGGCATACTTAAAGTCGAATTTCAGTTCGGCCACTAAACTTATAAGAAATATTTCCTTCTCAATAAAAAATTCGCAGAAGCAATATACATTTTTTTAATTGTGACTGGTGGGTCAGTGCATTTGTGACTGATGGGACAAGTACAGTACAGTTGTTTATTAAGAACACCTTTATATTATTTTAACCTTAGAAACATTTTTATTTATCTATTTAACTATTAATTATTTAGAATAAATAAGGAAAAATATATATTATATTAAATACTGGGTGGCCTTTTAAAAATAAAGCAGAGCTAATTTTTGGGCACTCCAGCTCATATAAGGAAAAACGCTCGGACACGTCAATTTTTTTATTTTAGGGGGAAACATTTTTTTGCCACTTTTACTCCCTAAACTGCAACTCTCTAGCAGGGGTGAGACTCACCCCAAAATCTTAACTAGAAAAAGGGATCGAGTGACCTTATTTTGAAGGTCTCTCGACCCTGATTACAATTGCCAAGTTTAAAGTGTCTACTATTATTTTCGTTGATATAACAGCTTTTTTAAAATTTTAGTTATTTTGCTTGGAATACCCCTTTTATAATACTCAAACACCCTTTACATTTTTTTTTTTCATAATACTGTATTTTTTTTCAAAATTCTTTTAGAAGAAAGTTACATAATGGGGCAGATACTCCAGGATCGGCTAGAAGAATGTTGGGCAGTATAGAAAGGTCTCTTCACAAAGTACGACATGTCCTTACTCCAAAAAACCTGTGGACAGTACTTCTGTGGTACCGGCTGTTCTAAATAGCAAAGTGAGTAGTTTAAAACCCATTTAACTCTTTAAAAATTTACCAACTAATGTTTGATACTCGATTTTTAATATTTTTCGTTGAAAGCCAATTTGTTACACACCAACACGTTAAAATTTCTTTACAAGTCGTTTTATTAATAATTAAATTGACTTCTGCTCAGTTGCTATAGAAATTAATATCAACTACAGTCGAACCTCCACAAGTCGAAATTTTCTCTAAGTCGAAGTTTATTGTTGTTTCTTGCTCATTTACATTTTAATCTCCATAACTCGAAATCTCTTTAACGCGAAGTAAATTGTCGGTTCCTTGAGTTTCGAGTTATAGAGGTTTGACTGTACTTTAAAATATCCAGGTGTCAATCGGTCCTCATACAGAAAATAATGAAAGAACCGCTAGTTTTCGATGTTTCGCCAACGATTCTCTACTTTTTTATAGGATTTATTTAATGTTTCTACTACTCAGTGTAAAGACCCTGAGCTGGTTATTACTGAATTAATGACAGGATTGGAGAAGAAGGGCATCACTTGTACTAGAAAAGGGTAAGTTCTTATTTATTTAGTTATTTATTTACTAATAGATAATAATTCATTCTGGAACTATCCAAACATCTACGTCTATCTGACTTGATCGCGGTATCTAAAGTTTTGGAATTGTCTTGGGTTATTATACAGTGCCTTAAAACGAACCATCCTTAGTCTTTTATTTATAAAAATAAAGATAGGCAACTTTAAAAAAATAATAATAAAGATTTTTTAAGGTGTTAGATAATGTTGTGATTACAATAACTCTAAAATCTTATATTTCTATTGTCTTTATTTTTATTTGGTATGCAGGACATTGGATTGCAATTTAAGGTCCTGCACGGTTTCCAGACCTAAGTCCTTTAGATTTTTCCTCGGGTTATTTTAAAACTAAAGCAATATATTTAAGCATATATTTTTTCCCAGTAGGGCATGACTGCAGAGGCCAGCTCTAAATACACTTGCCTTTCATTTTCTAATGGAAAGTACTGTTAAGAAAGAAAAAAATTAAAAAACAAAAACAAGCTAGAGAGAGCCCTTTTTATTATTAATAATTTTAAAGTTGGACACCTTAATGTTAAATTGTTGGTGTTTGAAACTTTTTAAAGTTTTATGCGCTTTTTTATGATTATCACTTTAAGTGTGAAAATTTAATGCTTTTGTTTATCATTTTGCGGTATTAATTTCCAAAATTACCCTTTTTTGCATTGTATTACATTCTCTTCAATAATTTAAACTCATCCTAAGGGACAAAAAACTTTAGGCTCGATTTTACAATCGAAGATTAGCATCGGATAATCAGCTTTATTATCCACTTATCATACCCGAGATTTTTCACATCAGCAGAACCAGATGAAGGATCGACTTGTTTTTATTTACTAATTAAAATCCTTAGGCTATGATTTTCTAGTCTAATTTGTGCCTTGGGGATAACTTCCTGCTAATCGTAGTGAGGTTATGAAATTAGCGGCGTACGGTATTTATTTATGGTGAAAAAAGTAAAAGTGTTTTTAGAATAGGTGTTTCGAAGCGCCCTCGGCTGTTGCATTGCTAATGTTCTAAAATTTAAAATAAAAAAGTAAAGAAATGTGCCAAGAGGAATAATAGATTTTTGCAACTTAAAATACAGAGTAGGCCAAAGTTTTTTTTTAATTTTTATAGACCTGCGTATTAATTAGTTAAATGGTCACAAGTTACAAACATTAATAAAAAGCGGTAGAATAAAAATAATTATACCGGGTGGTGCTTTGCTTAGCAGAACATAGGAATACCATGTAAATTTTAAGGGGTTAAATACCGGTTTCCCTGTACTTTTGACAAAAAATACGAGATAACTTTTTAAAGAGACCAATCTAGCAAACCCTCGTGCCAAGTTAAAAAAATAATAAGGGAATCTTGAATTATTATTCAATTAAATGTAATTGCAAAATTGCGAAAGTGTCTTTCCCGCACTTGTTCGTCTAACTGCTTTCCCTACGACCACATGTGAAAATAGTAAATAGCGCACTGGTTTCATCATAGAAAATGCCTTATCACACTAGTGTTGCAAGAGTATAATATAAAGCTGTCATCGCTGTCATTGTTATTTAAAATAAATTTGGAGTTATCAGGCGGTTAATGGGATTTACATTGAAATAGCCATGCAATATTTTTTAATGAGGACCTTTTTTAATTCTTAAATCATAAAAAGCGACTAGGTAGGTGATTTTTGATATAAAAATATTGTTAAACAGTATAATATATCGCAGTAAGGAAAAGTATATATCACCCTAGTGATGCAAAGTTTTCAATTGTTTTCTTATTTTTTCCGTGAAGACAAACAACTTTTATTGTTTTTTTGGTGAATAACTTGTGGTCGTAGGAAAAATAGTGTACAGTACTCGTGTGAAAATGACTTTCTTACACTCGTGGGTTTGTCGCACTCTGGCTGACGCCTCGTTCAACAATATTCCCACTCGTGTGAAATAAGTCATTTTCCACCCTTGTAATGTAATATACTATTGCGTGCGGGACAGTATCACTTTTTGTCACTTGTTAGGAAATAACTATTTTACAATAAGGTTGTCAAAGGACCAAAAAGCAAATTCTATTAATTTCTATTGCATTGAATTTCAAAATTTGACAATTATTATGAAAAATTGGTCCAATTTTGTTTGGTAAATTTACTATCAGGGTGTTTTTCCAGTATTATTGTTCATTTTTTCCAGATTTACTCTAAAGGGCAGCTTGGAACCGAACGTCCTTTCCCGCTTCGGCGGTTGCTCCTTCGAACTGGAGATCTGTTACCTCCCTAACCTGGGCTTACCCCAAATAACACCCTCTCAAAATATGACTCCCACAAAATCCATTTTAACCAAAGGAATATTCCAAGATATAAATGGCGACTGCGCGACTAGTTCGGTGCCTCAAAATAAAGAAAACAAGGATGTTGTTGAAAAAAGCAAACTATACAGGGTTTGGTTGGTATAAGGCGCAAGAGACTGAAGGGGGATTCTTGGTGTTACAAGAAGGTTTGTGAGCAAGTTTTGGCTTTGACTGCTACCGGATTTAATAATAATAGTAAAGGCGGTTTATTAGAATCTTCTGTATAGAAATTTCTAGGTTGATATTTCTGTGTATTTGTTATTTATGAGGTTTAAAGGAAAATTGGGATACATCAAAAATAGGAAAGCTTGCTTGTTTAATTGACAAAAATGTGCAATGCAGGCCGGTCTAATTTGAATGTGTTCGAAGTTATTACTAATAATTAATTATGCCTTATTAACTAAGCACTGTCACAGATCTTGTTATTTTCTGTATATAAGGCTGCTAAAAATTCGAGGAACACCATTAGGATCTCGGAAACGGTAAGAGCAGCTGAGTGGGTGACTTTGCAGTCGAAGTTGACCGCAAAAGTCGATCGTTTGTGGTTGATTGTCGCTACCTGCAGTTGTCATTTAACAACCATGGAAAAAGCGATTCCTTTTCATACGGGCGTTTTTTCGACTGCAACCGAACTTCTGCCGCTGATTGTCGCGGATCCCGGTCGACTGACTACACGTTAGTTACAACTACCAGTTGTAGTCGAAGTTGGCGACAAGACGCCGATATTTTTGTAGTCAACTTCGACTGCAAAAAGTCGCCCGTCTGAAAGCGGCCTAAGAGATACAGGGTTAAATAAATTGGGACAAAGTTGCGCATTTTTATGCTTAACAATATTCTGTTTTAAACATAAAATTTGCAGCCGTACCGGAATTATCCGGCAAAAATTTTGCAAAACAGTTTTTAATGTTTCACTGGTTTATTTAAAGAGATGTTTTAAAACTAGCCACACGTTTTTTTGCCATTTTTTTTTGTTCTTATAAAATTATGTCACTAAATTTAAATTCGACGTTTCGTCTCTTGAGCCATCATCCTCAACTGTGTTTTTTAAATAGGCGTAATATTTGGTTGTAAACTTAATACACTCGTGTTTTTAATTCTGCATACAATAATATACAGGGTGTTCATTTGAAAACTTTCCACTCAAGTTATCTTCGAAACGAGACAGATTTGAGAAAATCGCAGAAACACGTCAAGATATTTATTGAGGGGGAACGTTTTTACAAATTAACCTTTAACCCCTTGACCACCAGGGCCAGCACCCCAAAATTCTTAAATGAGAAGGCAGGTCGAGTGATACATCATTTTAAAGCTCCTGACAAGTACTTTATAACCCTAGAATATGAAGTCAATATCTTCACCTATTACAAAATGGCGGTACTTTAAAAATTACCTAAATACCTGATTTGGATGGTCATATTTCCGAAACTAATAAAGTTAGATGTACTTAATGTGGTATTTTCTTAAAGCTCATTTAAAGATCTTTTAATGGTAAAATAATATACAGGGTTCTTAAATAAAAAATTTGTACTTTTTCTTCTACCCTGTATATTACTACCAGTATCACCATTAAAAAGACCTTTAAAAGAGCTTTAAGAAAACACGACATTAGGTACATCTAACTTTATTAGTTTCGGAAATATGGCCATCCAAATCAGGTATTTAGGTAATTTTTAAATTACCGCCATTTTGTAATAGGTGAAGATATTGACTTCATATTCTAGGGTTATAAAGTACTTGTCAGGAGCTTTAAAATGATGTATCACTCGACCTGCCTTCTCATTTAAGAATTTTGGGGTGGTGGCCCTGGTGGTTAAGGGGTAAAAGGGTTAAACCATTCTTTGTAAAACGTTCCCCTCAATAAATATCTTGACGTGTTTCGGCGATTTTCTCAAATCTGTCTCGTTTCGAAGATAACTTGAGTGGAAAGTTTTTAAATGAACACCCTGTATATATCACACTTTACATTTATGCGACGTTTTAAACAAAAAATCACCATCCACTATTTTTTCCATTAAAACTTACGTTTTTATTCCAAACGAATTTGGAAATTTTCATTTAAAGGTTAAGTACTTATTATTTTTTAAACTAACAAGCTACAAGAATTAAGGTAATTTACATAAACATTTACTTATACGTAATAAAATAAAGCATTTAATTTAATCAAACGCCTCTATCAACATTATTGTAGCCTGTCATAAAAAAATGGATGCATACTTACCTGCAAACGGAAATTTTCCCTGAACGGTTGGGGTAAAATCGTTATTTTTAATGGCGATATGGTGAATGATGATGGTTTTTCGGTTCGAAACGTCGCATAAATGTAAAGTGTGATATATCGTTGAATTGAGAATTAAATTACGAGTTAATTAAGTTCAAAACCAAATATACCGCCCATTTAAAAAACAAAGTTGATGATGGTGGCTCAAAGACGAAACGTCGGATCTTAAATTTAGTAACATCATTTTCTAGAACAGAAAAAGAGGCAATGTTAATTTGTCGTTGGTTTTAAAATATTTCTTCAAATAAACCAAGAAAACTATAAAAACTGTTTTGCAAAATTTCGGTTCTTGCCAGATAATTTCGGAACGACTGCAAATTATTAAATTTTTAAAACGGAATATTGCTAAGCATAAAAATGCGTAACTTTGCCCTAATTTAACGAACCCTGTATCTCTTACCGTTTCCGAGATTCTAATGGTGTTCCTCGAATTTGTAACAGCCTGTTATAATACTCACTAGAGGGCGATATGAGCCATATTAAATGTCTATGTCCGGAAAGAACAGTCTGTTATTCATGATTTTTATAAATAATAAAATACAGATTTTCCACGGATGGGGTTTGAGGACACATGGTTTAAAATTTCATTTTTCGAGAAAAAGCTATTCTTCATAACATACTTGCTTATAAAAAAATTTACTTACCAAGAGAAAATGTTGATTTAGGTGATACAGGGCACGCAAAAACTTGAAAACATGATTTTTCTCCAAGAATAAACTACCTTTATTTTTAATTTTTAAGCAAAATGTCATTTAGAAAATGTATTTAGAATAGCATATTGAATGACTTTATAACTGTTACAGGGGTATTAAAAGTTTCATGAAACAGTTATCAAAAATAACTTATTTTATATTTTTATAATAAAATAATCTAAAAACTCTTTTAATTTGCTTTTTAAACACCCGCTTTCTTCAAATTCCTACACAACACATTTTTTAAGCTGTAAACGAATGTGATTTAGGCGGTTTCGCCAAATTGTGGAGGTTAATAAAATTTTATTTTATTATTTTTATCGATTATAAACTTTATTCTAAATAATTTTTTTAACCTAAAAATTAAAAATAAAGGTAGTTTACTTTTGAAGACAGATCATGTTATTCAGTTTTCGAGATCCCTGTATATAAAATCAACATGTTCTCTTCATGAATCATATTTTTTTAAAAGCAAAAATTTTTATGAAAAATAACTTTTATTCAAAAATGAAGTTTTTGGTCCATTTGTCCTCTTGTAAATCCTAACTGTGGACAGTCTGTATACAAGGTGTTACAAATTCGATCCATTAGCATTGCTATCTCGGTAAATCTAAGAAATAGAGAGTTGGTTAAATTAAGGCAAATTTGCGCATCCTCATGCTGAATAATTGGGCAAAGATAAATTAAAAATATTCCGGTTACTTCCGGAGATATCCGAAAAAACCCGAAATATTCAATGACCCAATTTATTTTTTAAGGTCCTGTTAGTGATTATTTTGAAAACCAAGATACCTTTCTTAAGGCACGTTTTTATGGTCTTTAAGAAAATATTTTTATATTTCGATACGACGCTTTGTTTTTAGCTACCATCATCCTGGTCCGTATTTAAAAAAAATGAAGCTGATGATGGTAGCTAAAAACGAAACGTCGTATCGGAAAAATAAAAATACTTTCTTAAAGAGCATAAAAAAGTGCCTTAAGAAAATGCTATTGGGTTTTTAAAATAATGACTAACAGGGCCATAAAAATAAAATAGATAATTGAATTTTTCGTTTTTTTCCTGATATCTCCGGAGGTAACCGGAGTTTTTTAAATTTATTTTTGTCTTAATTTAACCAACTCTTATCTCTTAGTTTGATAGAAATACAAATTAGCATATTTTTTTTTATTTGTAATGGAACATTTTATTTTCACAACCCTCTAAGATATTTGAGACTTTCCAGACTTTTTTGACACATTGTATACTGCGAAAAAAAAAAGGAAAACAGACATTTTTGGAAATGATTGGTTTGGATCGTAATATATTAAAATATAAGTTTAATTACTAAAATAGTTTGGAATGGTTATAAAATTTAAAAGAATGTTTAGTTCATAGTCACAAACTAAACTGGAACTAAATTAGTCTTTTTTTTCAAATAATATTTGGTTAATACTCTTTATTTAAATATATATTAAACATTTTTATTAGGATTATTTATTTATACATAATGAAATGAAGTTGGTTTTGGCTTTAGTTATTTAATTGTGAATGTATTTTGTTTTATGTGGTAATTTAGTGTTCAAGAAAGACAAAAATGAGAAAAATAAAATATATTAGATACAAATATTTCTACACTCTGCACCTTTTTTTTACTGTTTATTTTTGACCTGTGTTATATTATTATATTTATATTCTTCTATAACTTATCCGAACTTTTTTGTTCTAATATTGTATTATTTTTTTACACTATGATACTTTTTTACTTTTATACAATGATTTTGAAATAAATGATTGTTTCCACTAAGTGTGTTGTTTTATTTTTAAAATATGTATTATTTTTAGTAAAAAAAATCATAAAAAACATTACAATATATATAACTATAAAAGATTCATATTTTTTCCTCTCAAATGTTCCATATTCAACCACTGATCTCGATGGATTGCCAATGTTATTACCTGCGCGAAACAAAAGTTACATTTCATGGGCGAAAAAACGGGTTTGTGCGCAAGCAAATCGAGGTGAACGCGCCTGGCGCCAAACAGGCTATCCGCTTTATCGGAAATAATTTACGACGCCTTCTCTGGGTTTCTCGTTCGGAGTACGGTAGCTAATGAGCGTCACAGTCGGCACGCGGACGGAGGGCACGGAGTGCCGGTGTTGTATTCTCCCAGTGCGCATGTTCGTCCACCCTCGATTTGTTTACTGCGCTAAGTCGTAAAAATCCGCAAAATGCTTCTTGCTACTGCGAATCTAAATGTAGGTTATCTATGTATTTAACCAACATTATGATTAAACAAAATACTCCAAATACATGATAAAATAAAGTGCTGTTTTTTTGGACAGGATTAGCGATTTAAGTTAAGCACCCCTATTGGATTATTTTAAAACCTTTTACAGCACTTTGACATTTGTTTGACATATTTTGCTTGATGTTGTTTTAATTAGTAACGTATTGTTTGGTAATTTTCTAGAAACCTGCGGCAACTCCGATTTTGACGAAATTTGGTATACCGGGTTTTTTGGGGCGCTGATCACAAATCTGAAAGAATGTTTTAGCGGAAACGTTTCGTTCTTAAGATATTCATCATCAGACTTGAAATTTAAACTAATCCTATTTTTACTACACTACTCAAAACAATTATCGCATATGCTTGATTTTATCCATAAGGTTCAATACAAAAATGCTTTGACATAAATGGCCATATCTCTTTATTAATTAAGTTATTAAGACAATAAAAAAAGAAAATCTTAAGAAAACGTGAAGCTATAACTTTATATTAACCGTTGTTATTTAGTGTTAGCAATACATCCTACGGGGTGATAATTTTTTTGAACAAATGAATAATTTTGAATCGCCCTATATATATGTGCTGTGAAAAGGGAGAAATCTCATTTGTGAATAATTTATACCCTTACCCATTTCTGATATTTTATAATCAAGAATTTGACTACTCCCTTTAACAGCACATCATACAGGGCGATTAAAAATTAATCGAGCATATGCGATAATTCTTCTGAGTAGTGTATACTTCTTTGCACACAATTCTTGATTTAAAGCTAAAGTGGCACACAATATTTGATTTTCACCTTTTAAAACCCCATTTTTTACGTATTTTACATTATTTTTGCATTAAATCGCATAGCTATACTTTGAATCATTTCAATCCCAGTGTGCCATGAAGCCCTATGTGTATGTATGGTTGTCGCATGACTCAAAGAAAAGCCACGCAATTTAATGCAAAAATAATGTAAAATAACGTAGAAAACGGGATTTTAGAAGGTGAAAATCAAATATTGTGTGCCACTTTAGCTTTAAATGAAGAATTGTGTGCAAAAAGAAGGGGGAATATAGTAAAAATAGAGCTTAGTTCAAATTTGAACTCTGATGATGAATATCTCGAGAACGAAACGTTTCCGCTAAAACATTCTTTCAGATTCATGATCAGCGCCCCAAAAACCCCCGTATACCAAATTTCGTTAAAATCGGAGTTGCCGCAGGTTTCTAGAAAATTACCTACCTATTTTTTAAATATTTTTATGATTTATTGAATAAATGAAATAAAAAATAAAAAAAGTTAGACTACAATTTCTGTTAAGTGTTTTAGTCAGTTTTCTTATGTTACAAAATTTCTTTAGAATATAATTTTTAATGACTTTATTAAGGTAATAGGGGTATCCAAAAGTTTCATAAAACTGATTTTGGATATATCAAAATTAATTGTTTTAAATTTTTATAGCAAAATGACCTAGAAAACTTCCATAATTTGCTTTTAAAACATCTACCTCTTTTAAATTTCTACACAACAAAATTTTTCAACTGTAAACGAATGTGATCAAGTCGTTTTCGCCAAATATTGGAGTTGAATAAAATTTGTGTATTATTGTTTTTTCTTATTATAAGCATTATTGTAAATAAATGTTCTAAATCATATTTTGCTCGAAATTGGGAAATAAAGGTAGTTTACTCTTGGAGAAAAATCATTTTTTTTTAGGTTTTTGCGAACCCTGTATACAAAAATAACATTTTCTCTTCGTAAATACTATTTTTTACAAGCAAAAATGTTTGTGAACAATTACTTTTTAAAAAATAAAATTTTTGGTGCATTTGTCCTTTTATTAACCACACCCGTGGAAAGTCAGTATACAGGGTGGCCCACCATATTCGACACGGTCTGTAGCTGGATAACCATGGGGTTTTTAAAAAAGTAAATACTGAAACATATACAGGTCGGATAAGGCCACAGTATAAAATTATTTTACTCTATACAGGATGTCTCAAAAAGTGTGACGTATCAAAGTTATATTTTTTAAATGGAACACCCTATATTTTATGACGGTTTTAGATTCTATATAAAAAATAATTTAAGTTTGTTAATAGTACCAAGTGTCTAATTTTATTCGTTTTTGTGATATTTGATTTTTTCAAAATGCAGGGGTGCAATTAAATTAATTTTATTTTAACAATATAAACTCCTTAAACTTTAAAATTTGTTACAAGATTAGGAAAAGTCTGCCTTATCATACGTAGGTCATATCGAGATCATAGATTATACAGGGTAATCAAAAAATAATTTCAATTTTTTAGAAAGTCTAATAGCAATATCTCTCTTATTTTAAATGGAACACCCTGTATTTTTTACACCACATGATGACAAACCAAATGCTCTTTCAAATGGTGTATAGGTTGCCTATACCTATCTTTTATACTTTTTAAGTAAATTCCGTTTTAACATATTTTTATTCCAAATGTCTATTAAATGTAAGTAGGCTGTGATATAGCTATGCCTATTTACTAAGCCGTTATTGCAAAATGTAAATTTGTTGGAAAAAAGCACAAAATTAAAAGATTTTGTATTATCTGCCACTATTTTTAAAAATTCACAGACAAAAAATTTATTAGTTGCTTATAATGCTACTTCCAATAACACTTATTTCAGCTGAATGTGGTAATGATAAAACTTGTGTTTTTAAACAATCCTAATAACGCCTCTGGTCAGTTATGACGACATTCTGTGACCTATAACTCGTTTCTTCCATTATCCATAATCACTGTGTCAAATTTTTTAAAGCAACTATTAGGGATATCAGATGGTTTCTTCTGGAATATTTTTCAGGATTAACTCTAGACTAAAGTAAACCATTTTTTCTTATCCTTCCAGTATTATATCATCTTGTTGTAGAAGAAGGGTTTTTATTTAAAATTATTGAAATTTCTTTTAAACTGACTAAAACACTAGTAATCAATAAATGGTCATTGATATTTTCTTAAGAAAATATTAATGGCTCCTATGTCACAGCCAACTTTAATTTAAATAAACATTTGGACTAAAAATTTGTAAAAACAGATTTTACTAAAAAAGCACAAAAGATAGGTATAGGCAACCTATACACCATTTGAAAGAGTATTTTAGTTGTCATCATGTGACGTAAAAAATACAGGTTGTTCCATTTAAAATAAGAGAGATATGGCTATTTGATTTTCTGAAAAATAGAAATTATTTTTGATCACCCTGTACAATATTTGATCTTGATTTGTCTTACGTATGATATGGCAGACTTTGTCTAATCTTGTTACACATTTTAAAGTTTAAAGTGTTAAAAATGTTAAAGTAAAATCAATTTAATTTTACCTCTGCATTTTTCAAAAAAATTAAATATCACCAAAATAAATAAAATTAGACACTTGGTACTATTAACAAACTTGAGTTATTTTTATGTAGAATCTAAGACCGTCATAAAATATAGGGTGTTCCATTTAAAAAAATATAACTTTAATACGTCACACTTTTTTGAGACACCCTGTATAGAGTAAAATAATTTTATACTGTGGCCTTATCCGACCTGTATATATTTCAGTATATACTTTTTTAAAACCTTATGGTTATCCAGCTAATGTCGAATATGGTGGGCCACCCTGTATTTTTTAAATCTTAATGCCTTGTTTTTAAAAATGCTTCTTTCTAGCGCAACCCAAAAATCGTTTTATTTCTGTAAATATTCTTGGCCAAATTGGATCTAGATAACCATTTTTATCAGCTGATCGACCATGTTGTAACATTGTGCTTCCTATTTTGATTCGCGAATAACCTGATGACTGACTCTTGGTATTTTTTCACGTGTTTTTTAATCAGTTTCTCGGCCACCCTGTATATCGTTGTTAGTGTAAAAATCCTTAATTATCCAGAATCTAAAAGGGTCCTCGATTCATATTCATGCAGAGAAGACAATGAGAAATTAAAATAACAACGAATATAAAATTTTTATCTTGCATGTAAATCCTCTCGCAAGGCAGTCGCCGTGACGGCCGGTAAAAAGTGACCAACTTTGTATGTGCATAAATTAGCAACCGCCGCACTGGACTTTTTAATTAATAAATTTGAAAGCGGTACAAACATTTACAAAAGCGCGAGGTTATTAGATGAATATACACTTCAGTTTTTTTCGACATAAATCTCCATAGTAATTTTAAGAATTTACAGTTTTTCATTATAAGAAATGCAAATCTCTTCGGCAAAAGAAAATTAATGTAATTTTAAAAACATGGCAGTTCATAATACACATTTCACAAAAAATATTACTGCAATTTACGTATCCGCTTTGTTGTTTTGTTTATATAGTAAATATTAATTTTAAATTTCTTATTTATTTATTTAAACAATATACGGGATATCCCATTATAAAATTTCTTACAAATACACAAAATATTAAAAGATAAAAATAAAAATAAAATAAAATTGCTTTATACATATATCACAAAATCATAGTTTTAGAATCTACAAATTAACACTTACATTAATCACTTAATAGTGATCTGAAGAATTGCTTTCGAAAGACATTAGAGAAGTATTGCAAGTTGCCTTATTAGGCTCGGGTATTATTAATACCGGCCTTATTTAAATATTGCTTGTACCCATAATTTAGAGTTATTGCAAATCATATTGACAATACCATTAACCTAAAAAATGGGGAAAAAATTTAGTTGTTTTTCTTGATTATTTTGTGTTGTAGGGTTTTGTTTTACACAATTAAACAAATACATTTGAAAAAGCAAGGTTTTAAGTATTTTTACTTCTAAAAACTTTTCGATTTTGTGCTCCGCAGCCGTTCGGTTTACACGAACAGATCCGAAGTTAAAATAAGACCAAAATAAGGCACGACCTAAAATCGACATAAATAAAGCCAGGTACTATCCTTATTAAGGGAGTCCTTATCCTACTATGCATCTGCGCAAGCTCAGATGTCGAAATAAGGCCGGTATTTAGTGCCTGGCCTTATTTTACTGTGCAATATTTCTCTATTAAGTGAGCTTCCAAAAGGATCTATACTAGGATGAGCATTCAAATATGCTAGGGAGCGTGAGATTGGAGCATGAAAACCATAGCTGGTCCGATAAAATGGAACTGAAAATAGCTAATTACTTTTAAGCGATCGAGTAGGGATTTTTAAACAAATTGGCCAAGAAGAACCAGACAATCAATAGGTTTGTTCCAGCAGAATGTTGGAAACATGTTAGCAACAATCGTAAAACGCAGAAATTAGGTTTGTTCCAGCAGGCTGTCAGAAATGTTTACAACCGTTCGGATTCTGCGCACGTCAAATTTGTCGTTCCAGCAGTGCCATGTTTCTAACATTATACAATTGTTTGTTGTTCCAGCAGTAGTTTTAAGATGTTGGAAACATGTTGGAAACTGTTTGAAAAGTTTGCAAACTTTCTTCAAACATTGCTGACAATTTATTAACATAACATAACCTTTCTTGTATTGACGTATAAGTAGTAAC